>CBVK0101537098.1:0-10578 GCA_900067695.1 Picea abies | reverse complement strand
TGGGTAAATCATCTTGGGGAAGAGTGTGAGTGAAGAAAGGCAAGCCAAAGAGAGGAAATACATATGGGTTGGGACAATATTTGTTAGATGGGGGGAATTTTTTGGTGCATGAGGAAGAGAGAGAGCAAGAAAGAGAGCTTGAAGCTGGTGAAACCATGGAGGGAGAGTTCTAGAGAAAGATGGAACGTATTTGGAGTGTTTTTGAGATGAAGATTCAAAACCCAGGTTGTCGGGCCTGAAGAGTGAACCTGGGAGTGAGTTGCACGGTAACAACAAGATTCCTAGCTACTTGTGCGAGAGAGGCCCTAATAAATGAATGGCACATTCCATGGGTTAATCATGATAAATGAATGACACATCACGTGGGTTATCCTTGATAAAGGAATGGTACATTCCTTACGTTGGGCAGGTCAGGAAGAAGAGAAATGGTAGAAAACTCACGATAGTTGTAGGAGAATATCAGTTGGGTTATGAGTTTTACGAGTTGTGGGTGGACTGTGAGAGACCACGTTATTTTTTGGATTACTAGCCTCAGCTCGGGGGTGACTAGTTGTTGATAATTAGAACAATCAGTCTATGGTCGGGTGGAACATCTGTCCCAAGCTACTAGTTGCCTAACAAATTCAAAAGATAAATGTTATATCTTGTTGTCATGTCATTTACATGTATTATTGTTGTGCATGAACTCTGTATATTTGAGAATGATCTATATTTTGTTGTGTGAATGATTAAGTTGCATTCATGTTAATTTGGTTTGCTTTGAATGCATCTATTTTATGGTTATAGAAAAAAAACTAAACTTGTTTTAGATTCATAGCTATAAAATACAGGAAAATTAACTAATAGTAAAAGAATTACTCTAGTTAGTATAAATTTCATTTTTATGTGTATTATGCACCGTAACGTCCCTCAGTTTGGTTGGGAATGTTAAAAAGTGGTATCAGAGCTGTAATTGGGAGAGTTTTGTGTGGTGTGGCACAAACTAGGTTGTTGGGAATGTTACATTTAGTATCTTAATTTCCTTTTATCAATTGATTATTCATCACACCACATATTCTCCTTAAATTTAGAAGTGACAGTGTTTGTAATATTATCAATATTCTGCATGATGAATTAATCTTGTCTTCCCCAATGATTTAGCTAAGATTTGGCATCTTTATGCCATCTCCACTTGAGCCATTGGTGGTTTGGCTAGAGTTTGAAGCAATTTTGGGGAGGATTTTGTCATCCATGTTTGTTTATCTTGTTCTTGTACATTACGTATCTAATCATAGCAATGCCCTCAATGGTAGAAATTGATTGCTTCTAATAAAATTATTTTGGATCTATTCTATCTTTCTGCAAGATTCTCTAGATGCACTGCAGCCCCAAACTTCACGTCCATATAAGATAACTAGAGTGATGAAAGTGTGAAAGACGATTTTGTATTTATCCCAAAATCAAAGTTCTACTATTTTACAATTATTTTTTAGCTGATAGTAAGCTTTCCACCCTCGATTTATCATTTTTTCAATGATATAGTTCCAATTGAGCTTGTGGTGGATATCAATTCCAAGATACTTGTATAAAGGAAATTCCTCAAAGATATTGTTGTCATTAAAAAAAGTATTGTGGGTGATCCTTTTGGATTTAATTATCATAACCTTTTTTTTTTCATTGTTCATAGTCATCCCCATTCTAGAGAGGAAGTCCTTGGGGGTTATTGATCTAGGTGGATCTCGGTGGCCATCCACTTTTTCCACTCAATCAACATTTCAAGCATATGGTTTTGATAAAACATCATTGTCACCATTTTTATGTGGAATGGAATGTAATACCATCTTCATTAGTTAATTACCGACACCATATAATGATTTCCTAGTGGTCTTATGTACATGCTTACAACATAGCATTAATGCACCAGATCCCATTATAACTCCGCAGTTAAACGTGCTTGGGTTAGAGTAGTACTCGGATGGGTGACCGCCTAGGAATTTCTAGTATTTTATATGTGTATGACATTTTATAAACTTAGACTAATTTATACCACATGCATCATGGAAATTGTTCTCTCACTCTCTCATATATAATTGAGGTGAAGGAGGTCTTTTAAGCATGCAATGGAGTGTGATGTAAATCTTGTTAGGAATGAAGTGTATGCAACATCTCTTTATTTTCATAGATAAGTTACTTCATTCTAATAGTTTGTGTTCCACAATGTTTTTCTATCTTATTCATTAATAGAAGTTGGATTCCACTGTATTTTTGTGTTCTCTGCTATAATTGTTTTTGTCTTATTTTGTTCTCATCATAATTTGGATCAGTGGTATCAGAGTAATCTACTTCTCATTTCTCAAAGAAGGTCCCCGATGAGGTCAGGGTATAGATATTTGGGTCTCGAGCTAGCTTCGCTTGAGGACAACCTCTCTTGCTAGCCCAAGCGACCTTCCATGAAGGAAGAAAATAGAGCTAACATACAAGAAGATCATTTCAAGATGTTGCTCGAGGAATCCCTCATGAGACAGAGGAATGAGATGATGGAAAAATTTACTCAGATCCTTCAAAGACTATCATTGGCGACGACTGAGGAATCTCCGAAAAGAAACCATTTCGGAGGTGTGAAAATTTTCAAGGTACAAGTCAATTTTTATATCCCCTTATTTGAAGGTTAGATACATGCAACTGATATAGAAAAATGGTTTAATATTCTAGAAGGTTATTAATCCATCCAAAATTTCTTCGATATTGAAAATATCACATTCGCACTCCTTAAATCCATTCCCTCTGTTAGAGCTTGGTGGGAAGGTTACTAGGAGAGATACATCATGGATGAATCTACACCATTTGGGAGAGAACCCACTTGGGAAACCTTTGTAGATTCCCTAAAGGAGGAGTTCTACCCTGTCGGAAAATATGATGAATAGTACATTCGATGGACAAATCTATGTTAAAAAAGAGATTAGACGGTGTTAGAGTACACTAACATATTTCATACCTTGCACTCAAAGATGGGTATCAAATACTATGAGCGACACTTGGTTTTGAAGTATCACAATGGTATGCAGAGGTACATCCAAAAAATGATGGATTTCTTGAATATTTCCTCACTTGGCGATTCTTATTGATATGCAGTCAAAATTGAGTAGAAATTCAAGTTGTAGAGTAAGCGGGAGTTCGGGTTTGAAAATATGCCACAAGAGTATCATGGAAAAGGAAACCCTAATTCATAGAACAATGGATAGATAAAGGAATGCCAACCTTAAGAGTGCCAGTCCAAGACACAAGAAAATAAGGGTAATGGGAAGTATAAGAAATATTATGGAAAGTGGTGTGAGTTCCAAAATAACCCCTCACACAACATCGATGAATGTCACTCGAAATAGTCATTGGTGGTCGATATCAAAGAAAAATAATCAGAACCTAACTTGGACTCTGATTCAAAGAACAATAAAGGGACAAATATCATTGATGAAGAACCCACTACTACCATCACAACCAGAACAATACAACTAGAAGAACCAAAGGATCTTCATGAGGGGGAGCGCCTATTCCACTCACATATATGGGTAAAGGGGACGCCACTACATTTCATTGTTAACAACGAGAGTGAGAAGAACCTGATATCGGTTGAGGTTGTCAAGAGATCGAACTTGCCAATGGTGCCACACGCCCAACCATACACAATTGGACGGTTAAGCCAGGGATGAGACATCTATGTCATCCAATAGTATCCTCTGTCCTATGGCATGAAGCCCTTCAAGGATGAGGTAGTTTGTTATGTTTCCCACTTGAAGTATGTGATGTTGTTTTAGGAAAAACATATATGTGGAAAGGTCACACTATCTATCAGTCGTGACCCCAGAGTGTCATTGTTACTCTCGGAGCTCATCTCTAAAGGCTATCATAGGTAGCTCCAACTACTACCACTTCATTGATCTCAAAAAACAAATTATGCAAAGTAATATCTCAGATCACAAAATTTTCCCTCTTCATTATCCAGTCAGATAGTGAACAGAAGGTCACTACAACCACTACAACGTCAACCCAAGATGTTTATGTCCAACATAAGCAGGTCAGGAATATTGTAAAGGAGCACAAATATAATGAGAGTCTTCCATATGTTCAACATAGCTCTATCGAACACAACATTTTTCAGGTGTGCTTCAGGTTCAAACCATTAGCTCCCCATATTGATATAGCTCTTCTTCCCGCATCAGACTAAGATATATCATGCAACTAGATATGTTTAATGGATCCAACACCTCCAACTGGTTCATGAAATCCTTCCACAGGAAAATTACAAGGATATCTACTTCAAGAAGGCAAGCAACTCACCAAGGTTCATATTGAACAAAAGTTTCTCCATCTTTCGAGGGAACTTGACACTAATGGGGACCATTGCCTCTTAAAGGGGGAGGAATGATCCAGGTGTATCCCAATGGCCATCCACCTTTTCCACTGAAACAACATTTCAATCATATGGTTTTGATAAACCTTAATAATCACCCTTTTGATGGGCAATGTAATGTAATGCCATCTTCATTTGTTAATTACAGACATCATGTGATCCAAACTTTATGAGTTGAACGAAATGAGCACATATTATTATTATTATTAACATAGAGACATAATGAACAATAACATAGATACAATAAAAATGGCTTCTATTCAATAAAGAAATATGTTGAAACTCTAAAATGTAGACTAAAAACAAACTTGCTAGAATGGTGGCGACTTATCTCTGAGAAGAGATGTGACGATTGTTCTCATTTGCAAGAAGATGAGTAAAATGAGGCTCTAAAATCCTTTTTATAATAAACATGAATTCCAAAACCATATACATCCAAAAACCTAACCCTAGGATATGAAGCTCCAAAATTCATGTGGGCCCCGTTGGGGTAAGTTTGTACATCAACAGGTTGTAACTTTTGCATACGATCTTCGTTGTAGGCGAATGATAGCCTATTGGAAAGGTATATCCAAGGAATACACATTATTCCATCAAAATTTAACTTTTCCTACTATTTTAATATGGAGATCACTAAAAACATTGTTTAGGGCCTCAAAAAAACCTAAGAAGTTCATGACCCGAAAACTAGGAAAAAACTGCCAAGATGAACCAATTGGAATAGGTGGGTGGCCACCGATATCCAATTGGATCAATGCTACCCCCTTAGGAATAAATGGTATCTGTTATGTTGATTTCCCCTATTAGATGAGGAAATGTTTGTTGAATTTGGCCTCGGGTGAGCCACATGCCTCGATGCAGGTTCTTCCCTTCTTTGACAACCGGATTAAGGTGGATCCTCTCCTAGAGAGTTTCCTTAACCTGTGTATCAACGATCTGATCAGTGGACTCCTATTCCATGCATTCATGGTCGAGATCTGTTGATGTCAATTGTTATGTTATCTCTGAAATGTCCAATAATGGTGGAAAATATGGCTGAAGGAGATCCACATTGAACACTGGGTGCAAGCCAAGGAAGGGGGGAATGTTGAGCTCAAAAGAATTTTTTTCCACAACCTTGGTGATGGTGTAAGGTCCATAGAGGAGTGGATGAATATTCTCATGGGATCCTGTAAGGTGTTCTTTATGCAATTCCAACCAAAATTTGTCTTCCACCTGAAACTTATGTGGCGCCTGGTGTTGATCATGGAACTGCTTGTATATGGCATTGGAATTTTGTAAAATATCCTGAACCTATTGGTGGATGTGATAGATCTTCTCAATGAACCTGGTGTCTTTTTCAGCTTCAGTTTGAGCATGGGATGAGTCTTCCTCGATGTCTTCAAGGGATAGTGCAACATCCATCGGACCTAATGGTTGAAATCTCAACCCCACCTGAAAGGAGGTGTGCCTAGTTGAGCTATGTATGTATTTGTTGTAGTTGAGTTGAACATAGGGAAGAATCGCATCCCATGTGTGGGGTTTCTTGGAATTGTACATGTGCAGGATATCCACGATCGTTCATTTGATGACCTTAGTTTAACCATCTGTCTAGGGGTGGAAGTCAGTGCATTTTGTAATCTTGGTGTCCAGTAGTAACCAAGGGCTCGACCAAAATGTGTTGAGGAATCAGACGTCCCGATATGAGATAATTGTTTGTGGTATCCAAAATCTACCCACACTCATTCAAAGAATAACTTGGTAGTAGCCTCCGTTGTGATGTTCTTGTAGGAGGCCATAATTGCCATCTTGGAAAAGAAATCAACAACCACAAAATCACATTTATTTCCCCACTTGGTGTATGGATGGCCCGACATGTAGTCCATCGAGATGGATTCCCAAAGCCTGTCAGGAGTAGGCAGAGGAGTGTACGTGCCTTGTTTCTTAGTGGTCGGTTTGGAAATATCATAGGCAGTGCAGGACCTGATATACTTGTTGACATTCTGTTGAAGTTTCATCCAATATAAATGTTGTTGCAACATTACCACTATCTTTTATACGTTGAATATTCTTGCCACTCGATTGTAGTGGCCTTCCCAAATAATCTTCACAAGTTCTCTTGATGGAATGAAAAGATGGCCCATATGGCACAATAGCCCGTCCTGAAAATGGACATTAGTGAAAATTGTGTTTGTTCCCAAATTCTACTAGGTGGTGGTAAAGTCAAGATATTTCTCATAGAGTTGGGGCCATATGAAGGTCTCGTTCTCGTGCCCACAAGAGTCTAGCACCGTAGTGAGTGTCATGGATGGAGGTCGACTGAGGAAATCAACAACGCGGTTGGCACTGCCTCTATTATACTCTATGTTGAGGTGGAACTACTGCAAGTATGTGGACCACTTCTGATGGCGGTCATTCAACAATTTACCTTTTGTCTGCATGAACTGCAGTGACTTATGATCATTGTGGATGACTGTCTCCTTCTCGAGAATTTAATTCCTCCACTAGCGACAAGCTTGCACAATGGAATACATTTATTTTTCATAGTTGGGGTACTTATGTACATGGAATCTAATAATATCTCACTATGATAGGCCATGGGGTGGTGATGTTGAGTGAGAACTGTGCCCATAACATAGTCTGAAGGATTTTTCTCGATCTCGAAGGTTTGTTGCAGGTCAGATAATGAAATCACTAGGGATGAGCATAAGAATTGATTCAAATCATCTAACATTTTTTGTTGGGATGGGACCCAAAAAAACCTTTTCATTACTACCACCTTTGGTTACTTGGTTGAGGTCCCATGCAATATGGGAGAATCCCAACATGAACCTACAATAGAAATTGGCAAGGCGTAAGAAGCTCTGAAGCTCAGTGAGCGTGGCTGGGGCTGGCCAGTCACAAATGATCTGGATCTTGGCTAGATCCACATGAACACCATGCTCATCAACAATGTATTCTAGGTACTCGACCCTATCCATGTCGAAGGAGAGTTTTTCCAAGTTGGCATATAGCTTGTGTTGCCGCAGAGTGTGCAGAACCTATTGAATATGCTGAAAGTGTTCCACCCAAGTCTTTTTGTAGATGAGGATGCCATCTGTATAAACCACTAAAAAATAATTGGTGAAAGGATGCAAGATATCATCTATAATCCTCATGAAATTTGTTGGGGCATTTTTCAAACCAAAGGGCATGACCAACCATTCAAAAAGATCTTCTTTTGACACCAAAGGGCATGACCAACCATTCAAAAAGATCTTCTTTTGACTTGAAGGCAATCTTCCATACATCTGTCTACTCTATTGGGACCTAAAGGTATCCAGACTTTATATCAATCTTACTGAATTATTTGACCCCCTTGAAATGATCAAGGAGATCATCTATTCGATGAATCAGGTACTGATTCCAGAATGTCATTTTATTTAGGGCCTGATAATCAATGCAAGGTCGCCAGGTCTCGTCTTTCTTCTTCATAAGAACAATTGGGATTCGACAAGGAGATGAGTTGGATTGAATGTGCCCCTTTTGGAGCAGTTCTTAGATCTGACGCTTGATCTACTCATTTTCTAACAGAGAGCATTGATAGAATGGACCATTGGGTAGCAGTGCACTAGGTATCATATCGATGGAATGCTTGACCTGACGGTGCGAAGTTACTCCAGTAGATGAGGAGAAGATGTCTTTGTACTCTTCCATTACCTTATTCACTTGTTTCTGTTGCATCGAGAGGTTGTCCATGTAGGCCATGGATGTGGCTGTAATATTTTTCTCATTTAGAGAGTGAATCACGAAGAAGAAAAAATTCCCAGTTTGAGATATGACTTTCCTGCATTGCTTGGTAGAGACCAAGGAAATGCCACTAGGTGTGAATACCTCAGGTATCCTATACAATTTCCTGTCCAAATTAACAATAACACTTTGAGGCCTAGACTCATATGCAACATGATGTTACCATAAACAAGGTTGGACCAAAAGAACATCACAAACTTCAAGGGGAGAAGCATCACAAAATACCTCATATTTGAAGGGATTGATGTCGTAGGACATGCAAAACTGTTGGATGATGCAAAGATCGCTTCCTTGGTGGAAGGGTGCATTGTTTTCAGTAGGGCTAGCTCCTTGATGACCTCTGTTGAGATGAGGTTCCTCTAGCTACCGCTATCAATGATGAAGTGCAACAGTGTTCCTTTCACCCACATATGTGAATGAAACATGCACTCTCCTTCCTTTGGCTCATCATGTTCACTAGTCTAGATCTTGGTGGTAGCAACGGTGGCACTAGGTTCTGCGTCAATGACTTGTCTCCCCTTTTCTGGTTCTGACTCAGAGTCAGAACCCGCATCTGATTTAGGGAATTTCACCTCAGCCACCAATGACTTCTTTGAGAATAAATCAACATTATTATGCTAGGGGATCTTATGGAAGTCACACAAATTCTCGATATCTTTCTTCATCTTTCCATTGTCCTTTTTTTTGGCTTGGAATAGTTGTCTTGAGGGTATTCATATTTTCTCTGCCTTTTTTTCTATGGGTTGGGGCTTCCCTCGACCTTCTTTTACTGTGAGGGCTTCCTAGAGCCCATCTATCACGTCTTTTTTTAAGCTTCTACTCGATTTTGACGACATATTGATAAGCCGCTCCCAGGGAAAAGATGTCCAAAAAATCCATTTCTACCTAGATGTATCTATGCAGATCATCGCGGTATTTGAGCACCAGATGTAGCTTAGAATATTTGATACCCAACTTGGTGTGCAAGGTATGGAAGATATTTTTGAACTCTGGCACTGCTTAATCCCTTTCCTTCCACAATGTAGTCCATTTTGTATACAGGTCATCTTAACTTCCAAGAGGGTAGTATTGTTCCTTAATAACATCCCTGAAGGACTCCCAGGTGAGTGAAACTATAAATAATGAGGGTTCCTTTGTTTGATTTTTCTCATATAAAGTCTCCCACCAATATTTGACATGGGGGATGACTTTAAGGAGCGCAAAAGTAATATTTTCTCTATTAGAAAAGTTATGGAAAGAAAAATATCATTTTAGTAGATTCAACCATTTGTCTACAAGATTTGTGCCTATATCACATTCAAATATAAGAATATAAAATTTGTTTTGTACCTTGAATGGGGTGAATCCTATGATTGAGGAAGATGCATCTCATGTTGGTAGCCGTCAAAGGATTTGCGCAAAACTATCCATCATCTTGTTCCTCTGTTTCACGAGGGATATCTCGAGAAAGAGTTTGAAAGGATATCTAGTCCGATTGTCTTTATTTTCCCTCGCCATGGAAGGTCTCTTGGGCATGCAAGATATATTTTCCTAAAGAGAAACAATATTGAAACCCAACTCTTTGTACCCTAACCTTGTACCCCAACTCTTTGTACCCTAACTTAGAACAACAAGGACCAGACCGCTCTGATACCATTGATCTAGATTTTATGAGAAGAACGAAATGAACACATATTATTGTTATTATTATTATTAACACAGAGACATAATGAACAATAACAGAGATACAATCAAACTGGCTTCTATTCAATAAAGAAATATGTTGAAACTGTAAAATGCAGTTTGAAAACAAGCTTGCTAGAATGGTGGCGGCTTATCTCTAAGAAGAGATGTGACGGTTGTGCTCCTTTGCAAGAGGATGAGTAAATGAGGCTCTGAAATCCTTTTTACAATAAACATGAATGTCAAAGAACTAGACATCCAAAAATATAACCCTGGGAGATGAATTGCCAAAATTCATGTGGGCCCTGTTGGGCTAAGTTCGTACATCAACTTCCCAAGGTCGTAACTTTTGCATACAATCTCCATTTTAGGTGCACGATACCCCGTTGAAAAGGTATATCCGAGGACTATAAATTATTCCATAAAAATATAAACGTTACTATATTTTGGCTATGGAGAGCCTTTGAAACGTTTGTTTAGGGTCTCAAAATGACTCCAAACATTCAAGACCCAAAAACTAGAAACAAATTGCCAAGATGAGTCAGTTGGAATAGGTGGGTGGCCACCAATATCCACTTGGATCATCATGTAATCATTTCCTAGTGGTATTATGTACATGCTTACAACATAGCGTTAATGCATCAAATCACATTAAAACTCCGTAGTTAAGTGCACTCGGGCTAGAATAATACTAGGATGGGTGATCGCCCACAAAGTCTTAGTATTTTACATGCCCATGACATTTTATAAACTTAGACTAA
>CBVK0101537096.1:0-10171 GCA_900067695.1 Picea abies | reverse complement strand
GAGGCTTGACATGTTTGTCGTATTGGGCCTTGACACGTTTTTTCTGAGCTTCTATGTCTAATCGCATAAGATACAAAAGACGTTCTTCCTCAGCAAAAGTGTTTGGTAGGAGTTCAACAACTAGTTTTAAAGAAGGTATATCGCATTCAATCGAGAGAATGGATTCCAAACCATAGACTAACCGGAAAGGTGTAAACCCAATAGCGGACTTGACGGATGTCCGGTAAGCCCACAATGTCGAGAACAACATTGTGTGCCAACTTGTTTTGTGAATCCCTATCATTCGTCGGAGCATAGTTATGAGAACTTTGTTAATTGCTTCGACTTGGCCGTTGGCTTGTGGGTAATAGGGCGTCGAGTTTTCATGGTGAAGACCCAATTTTTCAGTGAGTTCGGACATCATGAAGTTTCTAAAGTGGCTACCGTGATCAGTGACGATAGCCTAAGGAACACCAAAACGAGCTATGATGTGATTAAAAATGAATAATGTTGCGGTCTTTCCAGTGTTGTCAAATGTCGGCATTGCCTCGACCCATTTCGTAAAGTAATCTACGGCTACAATAATGTATCCATGCCCCCCGACCGAATGAGGGTGACATGTCATGAAATCGATGCCCCATTTCACAAAGGGACCAACGGAGACCACAGGGTGAAGAGGAGCTGGATGTGACCGTATCTTATGATTATAGGTCTGGCAAGCATGGCATTTTTTGACGGCGATTATGCAGTCGTTAAATAAAGAAGGCCAAAAATACCCTGCTCGTAATATCTTCTGGGCAGTAGCATACCCATACATATGACCACCACAGGCTCCAGAATGGCAGTCATTCAAGGCTTTCTCAGCTTCATCGAACGTTAGGCAGCGTCGAAAAACTGAGTCAATCCCCCGACGATAAAGAGTATCCCCGAGGATAATATATTGACAGGCTTGGTAGCGTATTTGACGTCGGTCAATACTAGACAAAGTTGGCCGAAAAGTCTGGCTTTGGAGATATATGATGATATCGCCATACCAAAGATCATCGGAGCTAATGAGGAAAAGGGATTCATCGAGTAATGAATTAGCTGCTACATTTTCCGTTTCAGAATAGGGAAAGTTGCATATCAACTCAGCAAACACTAAGGACTTCTTGGACTTGGCGCATTCAAATTCCAAGTCAAACTCCTAGAGTATCACGATCCATTTGGAGTATTTTCCCCCTAGCAATTGACGTGTGAGAATGTGTTGCATAGGGTTGCAGTTAGAAATCACTGTAGTCTTGCGAGAGAGGATATAGTGCCGGAAGCGTTGGATGGCTTGGACGACTGCCAAGGCCAGTTTTTCGACATGTAAATACTTGGTTTCGGTAGGCATTAGACTTCGACTCAAGTAATAGATAACATGTTCATCATTAAAATCATCCTCTTGGACGAGAACCATACCAATGGTGTAATCTGAGGCTACAAGGTAGAGGAAATAATCGCGGCTGTAATCGGGGGGAAAAAGAAGCGAAGCACGTGTTAGGAACAATTTCAAAGCTTCGAAAGCTTTGGTTGCAATGGTATCCCATACAAACTCAGACCCCTTTTTTAGGAGCCGCGTAAATCCACGAGTTATCTTGGCGTAATTTGGGATAAAACGATGAAGAAAGTTTGCTTTCCCCTGCAAACTTTGTAACTGGCGAAGTGTAGAAGGAGGAGGGAGATTAAGGATCGCCTCAACCTTTAAATGATCTACCCTAATCCCTTGACGCGACACAATAAAGCCTAGAAGTCGGTCAGATTCCACGCAGAAAACACACTTGTGAGGATTCAAGCGTATACGGTAAAACTGACAGCGGACGAAAATGGCTCAGAGGTGGGTTGGATGATCGACTCGACGCATTGAGTGAGTGGGTAAATCATCCAGATATGGTTGCATGATGTGCTTGATATCATGGAAGGCATAAGACATAGCGCGTTGAAAAGTTGCACCAACGTTCTTGAGACCGAAGGGGAGTTTCCGATAGGCAAAAGTACCCCAAGGACAAATAAAAGCAGTCTTATGTTGATCCTCGGGAACAATGTTGATTTGATTGTACCCGGAGAAACCATCCATCAGAGAGAAGATTTCACTTTCGGCACAATCGTCGATAATCTGATCGACGAAGGGGGTAGGAAAGTTGTCTTTGGGACAAGCTTTGTTGATATCCCTATAATCAACGCATACACGGATTGTGCCTTGTTTCTTGTCGATCGGGACAAGATTGGAAACCCAGTCAGTGAGGGCCACTGGGTAAATAAAGCCGGCTTTGAGAAGTTTCTCGACTTCGAGCTTGATAGCAGCCGCTTTACGTGGGTGAACTAGACGAAGGCATTGTCGGACGGGTTTAGCGTCGGGGTATGTCTTGATCTCATGTATCACAATGTCGGGGTTGATACCCGACATTTCTTTGTAGCTCCAGGCGAAGATGTCACGAAACTCTTTGAAAAGGGACGTGTAGGTGACGATTTCATCAGGGGAACATGAAGCTCTGATATGCACATTTTCGACAATTCCAATTTTGATGGATATGTCAAGGGGAAAAGTGCGTGAGATATAGCTTAAGTTCCCTTCAGAAAGCACATCATGTGTGGACTAGGGAACGGTTGAGATGACGACAACGGTCGACGGGGTCGAGAGCCATTGGTAGTTCTCGATGGTATGTTGCTCCAGAAAGAGGATGGAACGATGATGTCCATCATCCCAAGGAGTGTCCTCCATGACAAACATGATCATCTCGTCTGTGGGAAAAATGACACAGAAAGGATCTGGAGATAACTCACCAAGAGAGGGAGTAGAAGGGGTTGCCGATTGAATGGCCTGATAGGTGGATTCGACCGGACTTAACGGCATTTCATCGCCGTAACGAAGATGATCTCCAGGTTCAGGTACCATCCATGGGTCACGAGACACAGGAGTTTCGTGAATCGAGGTGGAGATCATGTTGATTGAAGCAACAGACAAGCGTGGAACATCGGGTGGTGGAATGGGGAAAGTACCCATTAACGAAGAGTCTTTGAGAAGGCCTACGCCGACGTTCTCATAACCCGGTGGGGTTTTAGCGATGAACGGTACGTTGCCAGTGCGGGTATTCGAGTTAAAGAAGGCTAATTGGTCGACGGTGACTACCTTCCCTTGATGTGGGAAACGTACCACACGAAAAAGGGTCGACACAACTATGCACATGGAATCGATCCAGCTACGGCCAAGAAGAAGATTGTAATCAAGAGGACCGTCAAAGACTTCCACTTCAACTTGGACCGTTTTTCCTTCTAACATGATTGGCAATGAAGGAATGACACCGTAGGGCTTAAAACCAGAGCCATTGAGGGCTTTGAGAGTGTTTTGGGATTCCTTCAAAGAGGGAGAGCCAATGGCTTTCCAGCAAGTAAGAGACATGACACACATCGAGGCACCCTCGTCAATAACGGTTCGACAAATGTTTTTGTCAGAGACAATCACTTGGATCTAGAACGCGAGTTGAGGGGGTAACCTTGGAATGTGATCTTCCAAGTTAAAAATTATTAAATTCGTATCCGTCGGGTCGATTCCACCGATAGCTTTCAACAGTGCCTTCCGTTGTGTGGGACAACTTTGAAGGACTTCGAGGGCTGACATCGCAGAAGGTGCTTGGGCCAGATCTTCAACAATGTTGTAGTTATGGGCAGCATGAGCATGAGGATTGAAAGTCGATTTCCGAACGACGCCCTTTGGGGGGGGTCGAAGAACTGTGTCGAGGCTCGGTCGTTCAAGATGAAGAGGACCGTTGGTAGGTGGAGTCGCGGGAGGGGGTTGTACCAATGAAGGAAGCAGGTCATCAACCTTCTCTTTAGAGGGAGAATAATCTTTGGCTTGAGTGGTGAGTTCAATGCCATTCTGCTTTGAATCACCAGTACACATCAATACATAGGATGTAGTAGAAGGTGAGGGTTGGTCATGAATGACCAATTGGGCCTGTTGTTGAGATGGGAAGGGTTGGGACAAAACGGTCGGAGCAGGTGGTTTCGGGGCTCCTTGAAGGAACTTAGTGACTTCAGCGCGTCGTGGATAATCCTTCGTGTAGTGATCATCACCACAGATAAGACAAGGGTATCGAGGTATGTTTTTTCCATAAGGTGGGGTCGGTGGGGTTTGTCCTCCAATCGGGGGTTGTGTTCCAATTGGGGGCAGTGTTCCAATTGGGGGTTGTGTTCCAATTGGGATTTGCGTTCCAATAGGAATTTGCCCGCCAAGGGGGTGTTGAGTCAAACCTTTTTGGTGAAATTGTCCACCAACAGGAATCTGATAATTTGGTGTGAATGACGTAATAATGCCACTAGGATTAATATTGCTAGTGGAGGACGAGAAAGGTCCTCCAAAAGGGGGTTGAGGAAGTGTCGGAATGAAACCGGGAAGAGAGTGCCCAGAAGAAGAGGAACCACCAGGAGTGTCGGATGGGGTTTGCGTAGGAGTGGGAATGGAAGCATTCAATACACGATATCCGGGCGGTAGTGTCGGGGTGACATTGGGCGTGAGCGGTGTGTCGATGGGGGATTGACTAACCGCGGTAATCCCGGTGTGAATACTCGTAGTATCTGTGTAATTGACCATTTCTATAGGGATGGTCAAGATGTGGTCAGATCACGGGGCGTCCATACCAGGAAAATAATAGGCAGTAGTAAACGGTACTGTGTTTGGGTTAGAGGTTCGGAGAGCACAGGTGAGATGGTGATTTCAACGCTTGATCCTACACCAAAAAGGTCCCGTCTAAAAACGCTCGTAGACCAAAAAGGATCTTGGCCCTCTATTCCTGGAAAGGGTCCAATCGGTGATCCAGAAGACACAACAACTAAGTCTCCGGAAGAATTCACTCGCATAATTTGTCTCTCAGAATTAGGGTGAAGTCGAAATTCCTCTCGAGTGTTGGTAATTTGGAAATGTTCTAGAGAGTCGGTCTGTTCCACTTGTGGCATGGTAACATCCTGGACTTCTCTCTGTTGAGGAGAGCCCTCAGGTGAGCTTGTACGCAGGGGTTGAGAACCTTCCAGATGCTCTGGAGATAAACCCTGCATTCTACGTGAACGGCATGGAGGATCTATTGTGAACAAGTTACAAACTTACGAAGAAAATCTTATGGTCAACTTGGGTAAACAAACAACACGCACTAGTAAACAAAATCTAGGAAACAATACCAAGCAAACAAGACCTTCTAATTCCGAAGTCACTAGTTGGTGATGAAATCCAACGTCGCAACAACGAGACGAGAAGGGGCTGGGCTAGGGTGGAAAAGTTACGCTGACGACCTGCTTAACGGACTTACACCCTGGTGCAAGCTCCCACACATAATCGTGGGTATACCCTCCAAGGAGCCCAAGTGAATTTGGCCAACGTCGATTCCAGATACCGTGAAGACTTGCCCCTTCATAGTCACCTTGTGTAATACCCTAGAAAGATAGGCCGCTAAGGTTACCACCGACAACAATAAAGCCTGGGGGGATAGTCGACAGTCCGATCCACACGCAAGGGCAGGGTATCTAGCCCGAAATCAACTCAAGAGGTTTCCACTCATCATTGTGGGTATACCTCCAAGTGACCCCCATAATACATGCAATCTCTACACCGATATCAACAAAGCAGGGTGAGTAACTCTGTCAATATCAATGCGACCTCGGGTTTGACCCTTGTGTGAGAAGGACTTCCCAGGAAAAAATGTTGTAACTAGAATTTGACACTCCTTAACACAAGATGCTATTGTGTGTTTTGTGCTTTGGAGAGTGTATCTCTCTACCTATTCCAAAGTGCTAGCCTAGCCAAATGTTGGTGTAATAGAGCCCTAGAAAAGAGTTACTAGTTAAATTTTACAATTGCGCAATGTTATTAAGGGTTGTTGTTACTCAAAGGAAACGGAGATGAAACTGATGTTGTATGAGACTCTGACCCAACGATGCATAGATAGGAATGAAAAATATCAATTTTCGTTCAATGAATCCTATGTATGGGAGAGAAAGAAAAGTTTTCCGAACCAATCTTGAACTATGATACACAATTTCCTTTAAAATGCAATTTCAACGAATCACGCAATAATGACAATTCTCTATTGTTTCTTTTTCAATAATTTCAACAATTGATTTTCAATATATTCAAAGATGAAAATTCTTTTGAAAGAAAAAATTTTTTTACTTTTCAAAAAGGATCTACATCATGATGGTGAAAGTGAGGAAAACCAAAGACTAATGAACAAGCAATAAACAAAAACCCAAACCAATCTTTCAATGGAAACAAAAATGACAAGCAAACAAAACTAGTCTTTTCAATTGCATGAGAAAAGTAATCTTCCAAATAATGAGCAAATCATAAAGACAAAGAATCCCAACTTTCAACCGATTGTCGGTTCTTAACCAAACAAACACTAAGATTCCAAAATCAGAGAGTATATCTTTGCCAAGAAAAGTCAAGAGTTGAAAGTCTAGAAAAAGATGGACAGGAAGAGCCTTTGATTTCCAAAGACTGATCGTGCACAAAATCCGAAGACAAGAAATCATCAATCAATGGTCCAAGAAGTTCTTTTCAGGCACCTATACTGATCTGGGCAGCTGAACATGCAAAAATCTTAAATCCAAAATTTTGAAAAGAGGGTTCGCAGGCTATCAGTGTTACACAGTGCGAGAATGGGTCATTCTCACAGGCTAGCTTTGAGCAGAGTGAGAGAACCTCGCACTGGACCTAAAAGCAAAGTGCGAACTCAAAGTATTCTCGCAGGCCACTGTGGGGTTCAGTGTGAGAATGTATGAAACTAGGCAATTTTTTGGAAAAAGACAAAAAATTCGAAGGGACTTCTGGACCCAGAGGGTCTATCAGGGTGTCCTGAAGACTCAAAGATTGATAGGAATGGAGAAAGGTAAGGCAAGAGCAAATGGCCAAGGAAAAACACCAAAAACCACAAAGAAAACGGGTTGCATCCCCAGTGGAGTCGCCAATTTTTTTATTGGACTAATCGGTAGGTGCAGACACTAACAGATCTCCCTAGATCCTCCTGGATCTAGAACAAAACAGGACAGGACATGACTATTTCCCTAAGTTATGACCATTGAATTAGCTAGTAGGGAGGAACAAGTGACATACCTTTATATCAATTCCTAGGGTCTTTGTTGCTCCCGCTTCGCTCCGACGCTCTCGTGAGGTCAAGACCAAGACAACACAAACCAACCAAAGTGAAGATAGAAAAATATATTCAATCGTCAACTTATGTGTATGATCAAGGAATTACACAATAAAGTAAGAATGACTTTATGGGAAAATGACATGCTACTGTATCATATTAATCGAAAGTAGAAGATACAACCTGATCGCCTTGATGTCGTAAGCTTCCTTTCGGTGGCTCTTGGTTCCAACACACACACTTGCTCAATCCTTGTATGAAGAAGATCCAATTCCTCTTGATAGACTTGCTAGAGTCTCCAAGCTCCTGTTCAAGCTAGGTCCTTCACACAATTCCTTCACCAATTCTCCAATTAATCTTGCTTAACCTTTTTCATGAGAATCCCATCAATATATAGGAGAGGATGAGATGGTTACTTGGATGAGAATGATCCCACAATATCAGGGAAACCAGTAAAATGATAACCATTCGAATGCCAACCCATTCTCTAGAAGATTCCCTTCTAGAACCATCGAGACTTCATCTTTTTCCAAGATTGAGAACCAGTTCACACCCTAGCTATGTAGCACAGTGCGAGAAGTTCGCACCCTAGCTAAAGGCAGCCTGCGAGAATGGGTCATTCTCGTACCCTAGGCTATAAGAAACCTGCGAAATCTCTTCAAAAATATGTTTTCTGGGAAGAGATGAATGTCACTTTTTCTCAGGAGAAAGTTCTTGTTAGGAGCTTGAGTACACCATCATCAATACACCATCAAGATGACCAAAATCATGGGTAACAATCACAAGCCAACCTTCTCATTTCTGTGAAAGTACTTGTGGGTAACGTTGTCATCACTGGTCCCCATGCCATGGCAGTGTCCCCTGATTAGCCTCTTGAAGAAAAAGAAATAAAGAATAAAAGGCATGAATGGGCTTGGAAAAAATTGCATCCAGGACAAGTGCAACTCGCCTTCTACAAAGGCACCCACAGGTAAAGATTTGCATCCTCTACTCTCACTCCACCCACTTGCCTGGACATCCCTTATCCACATCACCCACTTACATGGCTCAGATGAAGTCTCTTCCAGAAACTTTCCTCCTCTAGTGGACACTAGCCCAATAAGACACCCCGTCACTCTCTCCAAACTTGTATTGCAGGCTTGTATAATGTCTTTGAGCTTTTAATTGAGGTAATAGGGATTTTATGCACATGTTTAATAATATTGATGATGAGATGTGATTGACATTGTTATGATCTCTGTGACTTATGAGCCCATGGAGGGCGTAGCTGTTGAATGTGGAGGATCATGCCCAACGGACAGGTACCATGTTGGATCGGTACACATGGGGAGATGATCAATTCAGACCTCCATGGGGCTGAAGAGCCCATCGGATGGATGTTAAGACCCCATCAGGGGGCAGAGACAGGACATAGATGGTCATAGGCTTTGCACCGGAGAAGAGGAGGACGTTCCACTAGAGGCACCCTGACAGAGTTTGACCTAGGGGGGTTGTGCCTTCTCCATTGGAACGTTGGCCCTGGAAGGCTCAGGACGTCACCCATGATGATCATGACGTCATCCAACCTTATGGACGTCTTGGGAGATATATTTGGCAGTGTTGGCACATGTGGCAGGTTGGAGAAGCCAAAGGAGGGCTAATGTTTTGCTCCAGGATGTTGCATTTTCCCTGGAAGGGGCTAACGTCACCCTTAAAGGGGCATGACGTCTCTCTTTAACTTGATTAGGTTTTAATTTAAGCATTTAATGTAAAACAATATGATTTTTAGTATTTTGGCCTTGTCGGCCTTTTTATGACCTAAAAGTGAAATTAGGTCATGGTACAATATAAATTGAGGGTTTTTACTGTCATTTTTTCATCATCTTTCACTCACCACTTGGTGAGGTCTGAAATTTGCACCCTATTCTAGGGTTTTGGCTGAAATAGTGAGGCACACTTGTTGAAGGAGGATTTTCTTGGCATATTTTGGCATTTATCTTGGTGGAAGGTGTTACAACTAGGGTTTGCTACTTGATTTCTTGGTTAAATGTAAGTAAATTTCTGCAAAAATTCTTAATTGAATGGTTGTAGTGTTGTTTCTCTTGCATTTATGGTTATAATTTGCTTATTTAAACCCTAGGGGACAACCACACATTGAAGGTCATTGTCTCATGTCCCCATTAAGGTTTTAGCCATTTTTATTTGCTGAAATGAGATAAAGCCTTGCCTTAGAAACATTCTACTCTTTCTAGCCTTTGTAGAAGAAGATTGAGCCTTGCAATAGAAACACTCAAATCTATCTTCTCCCATGCTAACCATTTTTCTTATTTAAAGATGAGAAGGAGAAAGCACATCAAGGCCTAGTTCCCCTACACCTTGGTGAGCTGATTTTCCCTAGGCTTTGCCTGGTAAAGCCTTGCCATAGCAACACGTTGCCTGCAAAACCTCTTGTCTTAGTTTTATGCCACTTTCTGAGCTAGCCATTTTTGTCATTGACCTAAGGAAGGAGGAGAGAGCACTGAGTCCTAGTTCTCCTACACCAAAGTGAGCCTCTCTCCCCTAGGGTTTTGTCCTTGAGGCCTTGCCATAGCAACACTTCAAGGCTTGACCCTCTTGTCCTTAGTCATATTATTATCATTTGATCCTTCAGCTCTTGGGTCCTCCCGTTGACTCCATTTTCCCTAGGAACGCACTGATCTTAGCCTTAGTGTGATCTCAAAACAACTTCAAATACCTTTGATCAAACCCCTAACCTTTCTAACCCTAGCTTAAGACTAACGTTACTAACTTATTGTTGCCTTCATCTTTCGCTATAAACATCATTGTGCAGCTAACGTTTTACTTTTAAGCAATTGAATGGTTATTTAAGGCATTACCTAATGAAGTGTTAATTTGTTACATTGAATGCCAAATTTCTTTAGCATTTATTGAAGAAGTGATCTTATAAATTGTTGCTATTGTAGAAGCATTGACTTCGTCAATATTTTATTGCTCCAATTGCTTATATATCAGATAGTCATTGATCATATGAAGTACTAACCAAGCGAGTAATC
>CBVK0101537092.1:0-13397 GCA_900067695.1 Picea abies | reverse complement strand
CGCTCTTCCGATCTCACTCAAATAAAGATAAACAAAAATGGAAATACGAAAAGAAAATAAGAAAACCAAAGTACGGATACAACAATAGTAAGAAAATGTTTATTGATATTTGGAAGTGAGATCAATGTACACTTTCCTCTTCCATGGATTAACCTCCAACTAAGAAAATCTTATTCACTTGGAAACCAATTACATAGCTTCTTTTAATCTATATAGTTTCTAATTGACCAAAACTCTAATGTCTTAGTGGACCTCCATTAATAAGGCCTCAACTACTAACTAGGGACCTTGTTTAATGAGGTCAACTTCCATTTATTGATTTCACACTCTACTACCTTTTGGTCCTTATTTAATAGGCATTGATCCAATACAAGGGAGTTAGGGTGGAACCCTAATAAAATCACTGCTCTCTAAATAGTTTGAAGCAAATTAGTGTTAAGTTAGATAAAGACAAATCTCACCATAAAATCCCTTTCAAGTTCACATTACTAGCTCTCAAGCTAAAATCCCTAAAATTAAGTGACACTAGAGACTCAATTAAATTAAATATAAGTCCACACTAAAACCTCACTTAGGTACCTTGCAGTCATTGTAGTTTCAGAAATAGTAGACATGGAAGAAGAGGTCCTTCTTCTCAAAATGCATTATTCTTCAATAGTGATTAATCAAGGCATCTTGGTTGATCCTTATGTCTACTGATGTGGGTGTGGATTTTGAGAATGGCTTCATTCAATGACTCAATATAATAACATCCAAATACTAGATATGAGATATACCCCCCAAGTTGAGGAGGTCAAGGACTCCAGTCTCTTAATCCCCTCAAAGTTTGGTGCTTAAAACATAGGTACCTATTATTTAAGGCATTTACCATCTATGATCACAAGAAAATACTCGAAGGGTTTTCCACAAGGTTCCTTGGAAAAAAAGAGAAATAACCTCCAAATATCATTAGTATTCTCAATAATCATAAATTTCTAAAAACAACTTCTAAATTGCTCCTCTCACCCTACTGAATATAGGTCTAGAATTTAAAGCATCACCATTTCATTTCATAAATAACCATGGGCACCATTTGAGTATAACATCATGACATAATTGTAAACAAATTCAACATTCAACAATCATTTTCATCACGTCATAATCAAATAAATAACATCAAAGTACCAAGGTCTTGGTTCAACTATCATGATCCTCTCAAGGTTAGGTGCTTGAAACTTAGGCACCAACAATTTACCCCATTTATCATCCATGGATCAAAAGAAGGTACTTGAAAGGTTTCCCACAAGATTTTCCTTGTAAAAAGAGAGAAATAAGCTCTATATCATTAGTATTCATGACAATCATAAATTTCTAAAAACACCTTCTAAGTTGCTCTCAACATCGCCAATGTAGGCTTTGTAGGCCTTGAAGTTAAAGCATCACCATTTCATTGGACAAATATCATGTTCATCATTTAAGTATAACATCATGAAATAATTTTAAACAAAATCATCATTCATCAATCATCATCATCATTATATAATCAAATAAATAACATCAAAGTACTAAGGTCTTGGTGATGACATCTATACATCAAAAGAATCACTAAAAAAACATCAAAATAAATGTCAACTCAAAAATAGTCAACTATGACACATTAGGGAAACTTCCTCCTTGGAGAAGTTATCTACTTAAATCTCAACAATGAAAAGATAAGGGTAAAGCTTCCTCATCTCATAAGCTAACTCCATGTGTGACTAGCCTTATGTATGATGCCTCTAGATAAATTTGAACCACTCTATATATCTATTTTACCACTATTGCTTTCTAATACATACAACATCTATGGTCTTTTTGTGGAACTCACCTATGGCTTCCATTTGAATATCATCATAGTCCAATAAATCACTAGCATTATGTATGTATTTTTTAATAAAGAAAATACATGGTGAACAATTAAATGCATAGGAAAAACCAATATGTAAGCCACCATGTTATTCTACTCCAAGACCTTAAGTGGTCCACAATACCTTGGTGCTAACTTCCTCCACTTTCCTAGGATCAAGAAACTTTGCTTTGGTTTCACTTTGAGAAACACTTTCTCACCAACATGAGAAATACTCTTTGTCTTCGTGTCCACATAATGTTTTTATCTATCCTATATGGCTTTCATGCTCTCATGCACTTGTGTCATTGTCCCTTCCATCTCCTCCAAGGTCACACTGCCATAAGTTCTCTTTACCACCAAGGTATCCCTACTCACATGTAAGTTAAGTTTTCACCCATACAAGACTTCTAAAAGACTCATCTTCAAGGAATAGTGATAATCATTGTTGTAAGCAAATTCTAAATGACGAAAATAATCCTTCCAAATCCTTACTTGATTCATCACACAGGTCAAGCATGTCTTCAGCCCTTAATTAACTCTTTATCCCTAACCATAGATTTATAGATGATATGTTGTACTAAAGTTTAACTCTTTATCCCTAACCATAGATCTATGGATGATATGTTGTACTAAAATTCAATTTAGTACCTAAATCCTTCCAAAATTTACAAGTAAACTTTGGATCTCAGTATAACACAACAATATTTAATAATATTTGTAACCCCATACAATTTGACGACCTCTATGATAAAGTTGTGAACAATATCTCGTGCTTGATAAGTATAAGTAGTCTATGAAGTGATCTACTGTCGATCACCAATCTATCTATCACCACAAAGATATAGTGATTAGTTTAGGGGATGTTCTTGACAATCCACTGATGGAAATTGATTAATACTTGGAAACATGTCATCTATAGGGTTAATTCTTAGTTCCTTTTCTTTACTGTCGATCACCAATCTATTTATTACCACAAAGATATAGTGATTTGTTTGGGGGATGTTCTTGACAATCCACTGATGGAAATTGATTAATACTTGGAAACATGTCATCTNNCTTGACAATCCACTGATGGAAATTGATTAATACTTGGAAACATGTCATCTGTAGGGTTAATTTTTAGTTCCTTTTCTTTATTTGTGTTATGGGGTTCTGGTTTTTAATTTATAACCTGTTGTTTTGGTTCACTTGTTTCTGTTTACAGTTTCAAGCCGATCATTGCGTTTGGATTATCATATTTAATAGAAATAATTGATATCCATTCTTTCATCTCTGACCTCCTAAAACAGATTTGTTTATTGGTTTCTCCCTAAATATGGGCCTTACATTAAAGGCCTGGATTAAATAAATTAAAACACAGATTTTCCTCTTTTCTATAAATTAAAACCTTGACTCTATGAGAATCAAAACCATTGTATCGAGTCCTCTGGGGCGTTACTATGAGGTACTAGGTGAAGTTCTATGAGGTTCCGTTCCTGCAGGTTATAGTGGTAGCTGCGAGTACAAGAGGGACGCAGTTGCCTATTCAGCCAGTGAAAAAAAAAAAAANNNTGAGTGAAAAAAAAAAAAACAAGTGTATTGGATTTAACTCCTAGCTAGTAAGAAGCATTACGTGCCTCATGAAACACCAACTTCTTAAACTTCCACTTGCTTGGAACATGAACATTATTTCCGTGTCCACACAAAGAACCAATCTGGAGTTTAAACAAGATTTCCCATGTAAACCCATGAATAAATCTCTAAATGAGATGAGGCTCGGCCCAACTAAGAACAGCTTTTGAAATTGAACATGCATCTTTAAAAAGGAGAGAATAAAATAGTATAAGATAAAACTTTAGTATATTTGGTCATAGTTTCCACAAATAAGGCACGATACAAGTAACAGCAGAAAAATTCAATCTGAAATGTATAAAAATTACTTATAACCAATAGTAAATAACCTAGCATTATTTTATAGCATAAACAGCTCCATGGATTTACATTATGCAAAATCTTCGTCCATGTCCAACTCTCAAATGAGAACAAATCCAGTGTTCTATAGTTCAAATTTCAAATGGAAAAACACATAAATTCCCTCGAGCATTTATTACAATTGACAAGATCTCTTGCCTCTATGCCACCACCTTCGAATGTGGAAAGGCTAAGCCAAAATACCCAGGAGGAATGATGTCACTTAATCATGCTTTTGCCACAACTATGTACAGTTACAGTTTACAGACAAAGAATAATAATGAATGGCCAAAAAATCCATCCAGCCAAAGGGGACTACAAAAGGGTGAATGGAGATCTTCTATGCTAAACATTTGATTCATCAATTGCTACAGCTGCAACTGCAACTCCAATCAAAAACCTATGCAGGCAGCTTAGCAGGTTTGATAAATGCTACAAAGTTGTACTGAGGCGTTGAGTACTTCCTAAAGACTGCATTTAGTTTGCTTTCTTCTGAATTCTGATGGAATGCTACCATCAGTTTTACACATTCCCTGCACAATTCAAAAAGGAGAAAACTCTCTCAAATGCACGCAAGACACATATGTTTGTATTATATACTGAAATCCATACCAAAATCAAATGGTTTTACATATTCCCTGCACAATTCAAAAAGGAGAAAACCCTCTCAAATGCAAGCAAGACACATATGTTTGTATTATATACTGAAATCTATACCAAAATCAAATGACCACCTTCATAGTGCCTTTGTTTTTCACAGCTTGACTTTCTTCATCTTCCTATTTCTCTAGAGGTTATTCTATGAATTGGATCTAGATTTTTTGACACTCATTTTCTTCCAATCAATAATAAACAATAAAGACAATAGGAAACCAAAGTGGATTGTCCACAGGGCTTACTTGAGGTCTGTTTCAGTGTAGCCTGAATGGGCTTTAAGTACATGACTCCAGACAGGCATCTTTTGCAAAGTGCATCGAGCAGTGTAGACTGCAGCAGCAGCAATCATCGATGGGGGGAACTTTATCATCACGTATTGCATCAAGCTCAGTTCCGTCAAGAAGAATACAAAATTTGCCAACTGACCATTAGACCAAACATCAGAACAGGAAAAAAAATAATAATCTGAATTTAAGGTCAGCAATAGAGGTCAGAATCTAGATAAGGCCTTGCCTCTTCATCAGAGCCTCCAGCCTTGAGGAACCGGACAAGGAATACATATGGAGTTGGGACTGTGAGATGAAATTTCAGTTTGTTCAGCATTTCCTTCTCCATAACCAGTACATCTTTCCTCTCATAATTATTTTCGATGATGTCAAGAAATTCATCTACCTGACACCAAAATCGAAGGAAGCAAAGTATAAGCAAGACTATGGAGTCTGCAGCAAAATGTACAACATATTTTCTTTAACCATTAATAAAAACCCCACCTCCGGAGCCCAAATTTCCTCATACTTCGAAGCTAGAAGCATTGCAGTAGTACCCACTAATTGATAGTTTCTCCTTGATACAAGTTGAATAGAAAGATATCTATCAAGAAGATTTGTGGTAAGATACAAAGTCTCTGGCATCAACCCAAACCTGTAATGTACCTGCAAATTCAGGTGCCGAAATCAATGATAATTAACTATAGAAATCTTCATTGTAACTCGTTAACATAATTGTTACCAATGGGCATATAAAGAAGACACCAAACACCTCAATCAACCAATTTATCAAGACTGCACTCACCTCAATCAACCAATTTATCAAGATTGCTCTCATTTTTCCATTAATATCTCGTTGTCTGGGCATATAGTCTGGCACACAGCTCATGTGCTGCAAGCAGATGCAAGAAAAGCTACAAATTTCAAAATCCAATTGTGTTTAAAAGCCCCCAACAAAGAGATCAACCTAATATACCTCTGTTCTGCGATAGAACTTATATATATGCTCAACATATTCAACCACTGCCAATTGATTATCAAGGTCTCCTCCATCAATGTTTGGCAAGGGGTCTTCCTTTGCCTCAGGCATTTCATCATCAAATCCAAAATCATCTAAGGCCTGAAATCAAAGCTTATTAGACTCTTTTATGTTATGTCAAGATGATAGTTTCCACAAAAAGAAAAACAAGAGCATCATGAGCAACTTACTACTGCACTTCGAGATGTCAGACTTGTCGTTAGTGACCGAGGCTTTGCTGTTTTTACCCTATGTGGTTGTTCAATAATAATGCAATCATCTGATTTATCCTCAGGCACTGCAGTTGTGGGAGGAATGTCCTTGCTCTTTCTAGTCCTCCTTTGCTTGTTCTCCCGCACAACCTCGGCCTTTGGAATGACAACCGGTGCTTGAGTTTGCTGGGAATAAAAATGAAAACGACATGAGAGAAAGGAACAGCAGAATATGGAATCCACATAAAAACATAGGATCAAGATGGTAACGTAAATTACATTATTGGCAGCAGAGATGCCCTTGTTTGCGGCAGCCTGTGCAAAACTCCTACACACAAATTCCCCGCAAGTTTAACAAAAGGATGGAATGGACTAAAGAACTAGATATCTTCTCTACATAATAAGGCCCTAGAATCCACATCCCTACATACTCGAAGCAATGGGTTGCTAAGCCATGATGAACTAACCTTGTAATAGGGCGAGAGATCTGAGCCAGAGGTTTCCTCCTGTAAATAGAAATAAAATCAGATCGAATTTTTTCACATACATGTATGTAATTTGTCTCTCTTTGTGTCACATAATTGGTCTCTGTATTTGTATTCTGAAGATGGTTCATTTCCTTACGTTAGGGTTTCAGAGTTTAAATAACAACGTACCCATTGACCCCATCCTTGGTGACATTTACACCGGCATCCACCACAATGTTACCAATATCTCCCAAAGCTCTCCTATTGTTGTTGGCTCGTGATACCCTCTGGTTAGGGACCATTGCTGCGGAAACTAGTTTTACTTTAGACAAATATAAATTAACAATCCAAGTTAGAAGGAAAAAATGAGGTATTTTAAGTCTTCAGGGATGAAGAACAGCATACTTTCTCTCTTTGCAGCTGCCATGTTTGTCTGAGTAAGAACACCAACCCTAAAAACTGCAGAAGCGTCCCTCCCTGTCTGCGAAAGTTAATCCCCAGAGAAGAGCGGAGAATATCTGCGAAAGTTAATCCCCAGAGAAGAGCAGAGAGTGTAGCAAATCGATAAAGAAGTACTTTGGAAGGGTAACGGTTCTGGAGTGTATTTATACACAAAAGCTATAGCTACGTATCGTTCGAAATCAAAGGGAGAATGCGTCCCGACGACTTAGTTCCCCTGAAATCGGGAAGCGTTTCACCATTTCGTATTTGGAGGGGCTCTTAGTTCAACGGTAACATGGCCACCTGCATAGTATATTAAGGATTTGGATAATAAATAATTAATTTTTAAGGTCATGGTCAAGTCATATCAAATTGGTGTATGATATCTCTTGTTTGTGGGACAAGGGATCCCTTCCGATTTGACTGGGAGGTATACATACCCTACCTCCTATGGATTTGAACTTATGACCTCTTAAGTGGAAACACATATTCTTAACAATTAGATCCATAAAGTATGAAAAAAATAAAAATAAAATAATAAAATAAAACTTATTTTTTATGATATAAATGTTGAACTTTTTTCAATTTTTGACAAGGCAAAATTTATTGGATCTATTCATTTTTATCAAAATTTCAATGTTTTGACTCTCTTAAAATGAACTACAATGTAAATGGTAAAACTCTTATAGTAAAAGTTTTTGTCAATTGAGTGGAATTATAACTTATGACATAATGCCTATAAGATTTGTGAAAAAAATAATGTTGAAAAAGAGTTGAGGTTGTCCAATTAAATTTATTTCATAAATGTTTACCATTAGTAATTCAAAGGCCCCACCCTTTATATCCATTTAACTGTATTAATAAATATATACAAATCTCATAACTATACATAAGATAATATTCTTAGTTGAAGGCTCAAAGCATGCGTCATATATTATTAGATTAAAATATTTAATGTCTTGACGGGAATGCACATGTCTAGAATTAAGATGGTCGCTCGGTATACATAGTGGCTTTCCATGGATGGAGCTGCAATGGATGACAATCAAACAAATAATTAGGTTATGATTTAAAATCTTAGAGCACACAACATGCAAATTAAGATATCATATTGCAGATCCAATTCACAAAACTAGTGTGTTAATTAAACTATGAATTTCATGAGATTATATGCATAATGCTTCAATGGGCTTTCATCATTCTTCATAACCTTTGGATCAAACTTATTTTCCTCAAAATGAAAATAGGAGTGCATGTTGTTTTAATTCTTAGCAATACTTACAAATAGGTAGGAACAAAACAATCTATCTCAACTTGGGTTTCCATTGCATGTGTAGTTTCCATATTCTCTTCTTTATTCCTTGTATCTTTTCCTTCTTCTATTTTCTTATATATCCCTTCATATTCTTGTTTCATTTTATCTTCTCCGTGGAAGTTGTCCTCCCAAGCATCTTCCCAAAGCAAATGTTTTCCCAATTAGTAATCTATTTTATTAAACCTCTAATAGCATTCACCAAATAACTATGGCCAAACCTTTAAAAACTCACCAAGTGGTGCCCTTTAATGCATGACCATAAATACAATTAAAGGACACAAAAAATGGGCCCATTCACCTTAATTGTTGTCAAGAGAATATGTGGACAATATATCATGGTACCCTCTCTAAAAATGGCAGTATAGCATCTCAGTTTTAATCCTTGTGAACTATAATGTAATTTTACATATGTTAAATAAGTTGGTAAGCTAGTATGTTTTGGGTCAAAGAGCTTATACTAATCAAACTCTAGAAATTTTAGCATTGTATGTTATGCATACATTGATTAAATAAAAATATATTGTTGGTTATCATATGAGAGGGGCGATAATGTTGGGGGGCTATGATTCCACCAAAGAGGGGGGCTAAAGTGGGGGTGGGGGGGTCCAAAGTGGGGGTGGGGGGGTCCAAGGGGAAATTTCACATGCCTAATAAACCCAAACCACTTTTCTAAATCATTTCATTATTAATATTTACTTCCTTTGACTTATCAAACCAATCATTAAATGCATGTAAGAGTGTAACAACCCTAATTAGTTAATTAATTATCATGATTAAATATTAGTTTAATGAATATTAGTTTAATAAATAAATAAATTAATTATCATGATTAAATATTCATTTAATAAATTATTAATTATTATTTTGGAGACTTATTGTATTGGTAGATGGACTCATTTATTGAAAGGGGGATAAGGTGGTTGAGGTTTAATGGGGGGATAAGGTGATGGATAATGAAAGGGAAGGGACATAAGGAAAGGAAAAACACTAGAGAAGGGAGAGTGCTTTTTGGGGGTCGAGATATTTTAATTTATGAGAGATGGAGAAGGTGAAGGGAGGAATAGTTTTGGACTGCATATGGATTACTGGTTTCATTTGGGTTTTAATTGAGGAGTTTGCTCAGAATTTTGGGTTTGGGGGCGAGGAAACCATAAGGAATCCTGGGTCTAGGGAGCCGGATAGGTTGTTCCTAGCTGGCTGAGAGGTTAGTCAGTTTTGGGGAGAGCTTCAGCTTGGGGCAGAGTTTCAGAACAACATGAGTTTGAGGTATTTATCATCATTATTATGTTGTGTTAATTATTTTTATATTGTTCATTTTTTTTTTTATGATCAACATGTTATTCATTATCATGTTGCTTTCATTTTTAAATTATGTTGAACAGTAAGTTGTTATTATGCTGAATATAGAACAATAAAGAAATTATTATATCATTTCCTTATTTAAATTATGTTTTATAAGGTTCTGTTTGGACATACCTTACACATGGTATTAGAGCCCTGGTTTAAAAACTTGGAACAAGACCTACCCAAATGCACAAGTGAAAATTTTGAAAGGGTTTTATAAACATAAATAACTAGATGTATAAATAGTCTATTTATGGAAAACTTATAAATCCGGGCTCGAGGGCCAAACTCAAACTCAAACCTCCAGCTCCACTCAACCTGCTAGCCAAACATGTCAATAAGAATTTTGTTCACAACCTAGTGAAAAATTAAATAAAAACTGGTTCAAAATTAGAGAAAATACAATGTTGCGCACAAAATAATTATCTCTATTGATATAATGTATTTATGGTTCTTCTATGAGGATTTCTCTTTTCACCAAAAAAAATAAAATAAAAACAATTGTTGGGTTTCTCAATGAGCACAACCTTCAAGTCTCTGCTTAGCCTAGGAGTCACAACATGTCACCATGACCGAGAGCACAGGTATTGATAGAAAACAGACCAAGTCTCTCACATCCCCAAAAATAATGTATTTTTGAAATTAAAAAATTGTTAGAGAATTATTTCCATTTTTGGTAAATTTGAATTTGGAATTTTTTTTCCATTTATGGCAATTTCGAATTTCGAATTTGATAAATTGTAATTAATTATTATGATTGTTGGGAAGAGAACTGATTTGAACCAACTAACTATTTGACTATGACACTTGTATGTAAGCATAATATTGTTTTGTTTATTGCATGAGGACAAATGGAACAACCATGTTAAATTCAGTTGAAAATGAATCCATGAGTGGGGAACATGTTGGAACTACCTATGGGCTGATTGTTACAAGTCAAAAATCGGGGATTTTTCCATTTGCAACCCCTGAAAATAAGGTATTTAGAAAGCTGCGAAAATTCCCAAGGGAGGGAAAAAGACCTAGGCAAAAATGATTATTTTTTATATATAGCATATGTGAGGAGGGAGGACGCTGCCTAGAATGCTGGGGAAATGAATTACTTTATACTTGTTGTTATGAACATTGAATATTAAGTGTGAGGTAAGGAGAGGACTACAGATAGAGGAAACATTGTTGAAGATGAGATTTCAAGTTCTCCCTCATGGACTCATGGTCAGGCTAGGGGGTGAATCAAACAAGTAATTTGGCTGTCATGTTCTATAGTTGGGAGGAATGTGGTTGTTCCCTTTGTGTTTCTATGAACTAGTTTAGATATGTTAATCTTCTCCTTTTTGTTCTGAATGATTTTGTGTATCTGATATAATGTATCCGTTTGTACTATGTAACAACCCTAGTTGAATAAATGTTTAAGGTTTATTAAGTAAAAATTAATTAGGGGATTAATTGTCTTAACATGGTAGTAATTAAACAAGATTGGTATAAAGATACTAACTAAATATTTATTAATTAATTAAAGGTTATAATTTTGATTAATTAATTAATTAATTAACTACCTATCATATTCAATAACTTGGATATTAAATTTAAAAGGGATAATATGTTATATTGTTTAAATTAAAAAAAAAAGAAGTTACGTACACGGAGAGGGATAAGATATTAATTCAAAGGGGTAATACATTAGATATAGGACAAAATAATAAATAAAGGGGATAAGGGGAATTAACGATGAGAGGATAAGATAAGGTAATAAATGGGTTAGGTAGGGAAGTAAATGAGGGGGGAAGTCGATGAAGGAGGAATATGGAGGGGAAGGAGGTTTACGGGGGGATCATTCTACGGGAGATGGGGGATTGATTTTTGAGGGCTCTCTGGGATTTGTAGAGAGGATTTGAGTTTTGGAGTCAGATAGAATCAGTACAGGCACTGGTTTGCTGGAGGTTTTGGGCACGGGGGCCAGGATATCCATATGATATCCTAGAGCTAGGTAGTTGTCCTAGTTGGCAGGGAGGATAGTAGGTTTGGGCAGTGTTGGTTAGTGCATCAAGTAGTAGGAAGGAAGGCAACAATAAGGCAACAAGGCGAATTAGCATCAGAACCAGGTAATTTAAATTGTTTATTTTTTTTATTTTGCTATAAAATTTTATTATTGTTGATAAATTTATACACAAATGTGCTCAATTAAATCAATATTTGAATTTTATTGTTTTGCTCAATTAAAAGAAATAAGTGAATTTTCTGAAATCAATATTGTTACAATTTGTGTAATTATTTGACGTTAAATCTATTCGGCCCCTACATATGGTATCAGAGCATCTTTGTTTGAAATCTAGGCCTAAGGGCCAAAACTCCAAGCGCTAACTCCAACCATGCTTAACCTGCAAACAAAACACATAAATTTTAGTAAAAATAAAAATAAAAATAAAATAAAATAAAATAAATGCAATACGAATTTTAACTACTAGGGTTGTTACAACTCTGCACTCTCATGTATAGAGCCTGTAGCTCCATCAAGAAATTACTATTTATGCAAACTACTGTCATCTCGTAGAAATCAATTGTGCAAAGGAAAAAACAAAAAACATAAAGACATTGAAAGACAGACTCTATCCAAACCAAGCCTTTTAAGGCAACATTTTAATCGATGCTGGAAGCATAGCATGTTATTTATTATTTAAGTAATTATTTTCACAATAAAAAAACATTATTTTAAAATAGTCCATAAAATATATTTGAATCATTTCTTCAGCGGAAAAAAATAAATCAGAATTTACAATAAAGAAAAACGTTTGCCCTGAAACTGATGCTTTTACTCTACATTTCCATACTTTTGAGAATAGGGGAAGGAGGAAATATTCTACCATTTCCTTTTTCTTCCACTCTTTAAAAGTCTGTATTAAGCTAGAGATAATGAATAAAGTCTTCCACAACTTACCATTATAGTAGGTGAGACAGGGTCTACCGACGCCATCATCCTCTGTATTAATATCATGGACCTCATTCGAACTAATTCCTTCATCCAAAGGAAATCACGTACTACTTTTCTTGTGATATTTGACAGTGCAGTGCTTGAGAATTTTCTTGAGTTTCTTAAATTCCACGTAGGAGACTCCAGGGAGTCGATCCTGAAGCCTTAGCATGTAGTCACGGTACCTCTTGCAGAACTTCATAGCCGCTTCCTCTCGCTACACAAATAATTAACCAAAATTCTTACATCTTAAGCTTTCATGATCCAAATTTCATACTCCTCTATAAAGTATCAAAATAAGATCGAGATCTAGTATAAATGGTGGGTTTAAAGCCAAAAAGGCCTCCATTTCGACACGTAACTCTGGATCTATGTTTGTTGTAGGGAATCGCACTAAGGTTAGTATGTATGCTCGTCAACTCACAATATTTTTTTGCAATTTAACAGTCATTCCACATAATTTGACAGTGAATCCTCCCATTCAGTGTCAATAGTTCATGCGGATTTAATTCCCATGGGAGGAAATTTAGTAGCGATATTGAAATTAGAAAAAGCTTATACAGTGAAAAAACAAATCTAATAACTGAAACAAGAAAAAGTACCACTGTCTCATTGAGAGGGCCTAGAAGTGGAATTGAACTACGAGGAAATAGAATCGTATTGTTTTGAGAATTGTGGTGGAAAATATCGCCTGGTACACTTCTGGTAGATGAATCTTTAAAGAGGCCCTCGCTTATAACAAATCCTACACCTCTCGAAAATTACAGAACTTTTAATATGAATATCGAGATTGGACGGCAGCCTGTGCCTGGGGATTTATGAAGAGACATATGTAATGACATTCAGGATTGTTTCACCAGTCCACTCCAACAAAAAAAAAAAAAAAACATTT
>CBVK0101537091.1:0-11319 GCA_900067695.1 Picea abies | reverse complement strand
TAAAAAAAAAAAAAAAAACATTTGAGTTCCTTTCAACTTTGACATCTTCAACTTCAAAAGACCTTCTACCTCTCTTAAAATTTATAAATTAAAATTTATAAAAACATAAAATTTCTGAAAAGGTATAGTAAAAACTTGGAACTAGAATTGAACGAGTAGTCAGATCCATATTGCTTTAAATTAGGCTTCCTTAAGAATTCTGGAAGTAAATATCACCTGGAGTAGGAAAAGTACTGTGGCAGTGGAATTGTTTAATGGAAGCCCTCACCCATAATAGATCCTATTTTTCTTGTCGGCAAACTTGTTCCTTTTTCTTGAACTCTTCTCTTCTTGTTCTCTCCTTCCCAGTTCCATTTGGCAAATTCAGAGCTTCATGCAAAACTATGGAAAACTATGGTTGTGAAAGGAAAACTGAAAACTATTGTTATGAAGGGAAAATTGTAGCCATGAAAGAAAACATAAATAATAACAATTACAGTTCCTCTCCAAATTCACTTGATGCAGAAGCTTGTAGATTCACCCACCCATTGCAGGTAGTATGGAGGAGAGGGTTAACTATGGCGATCGACCGCGTAACCAGAAACTTCACAAGATGAAACGATGGGAAAAGAGGAATTAGGGTTAAGAAGATAGAGGTTAGGGTTAGATACGAGGGAGCTGGAGGAAGCAAGGTGGGCATGTGGAATCCATGAGTGCGTGCACTCTTTTTTAAAAATTATTTTGATTTTTTTTATGTTTTTGTTTACTAAATTTTTTATTTTTTTTATGTGTGTTCGTTTATTTATTTTTATTATTTTAAGTGTAAAAATAATTTAGTGTATATATATATATATATATATAATTGAGGTCAAGTTAGTTTAAATTAAATTAAAGTTAATTTATGTTAAATTAGTGTAATAATAATTTTAAATTAATTGTTTTATTTAGTGTAAAGTTAATCTACATTAAAGTTAATTAATGATGTTAGGGATTAGATTAAATTTGGGTTAGATTAAAATTTTGCCAGAGCAGACGGGTTTAGAACCCACTACCACCCACTACCTAAGCCTTAAGTAACAACCAAACACCAACGCACCATGTATGTGCCTTGAAAAAAAAATGTATGTGTGTTGATTAAGGCGATTGAAGCTTAGGATTAAGTTTAGTCTAGATTATTAGTTTTTAATAAACTAGCATAGCCGCAAAGTGGTTGGTGGCCGGTTAATGCCGAAAGGTACATAGTGCTGGTGAACGTCGAAACGTGGCTGGAAGTTGTGGACAATTATTTAGATGCCACGGTTTAATCCTATTTAATCATTTAAACGTGGTAATTATATATCCTTACATCAATTTTTTTTTAATGTGATTAGGTAAATGATTAAAAGTTATGAACAATAAATTAGACCCATTGCCTTTGGAGGACGACTAAGAGTATGCCAGCATCTTCAATACATAGCCATCAGATAATGGTTTAAGGTTAAATAAGATTAAAAGATCATTAATTGTGCCCATTGGTTTAAGGTTAAATAAGATTAAAAGATCATTAATTGTGCCCATTGTCAATAGGTGTACGCCTTTCGACATAAATTAATAAACATAAGGTCGGAAGTCACTTTAATCAAGTTGTAAGTGAAAATTTAAAAGGGCTTAGACTAGGACAAGCGGGAAGGAGGCGGCATATGCACTAGGAGAGTAAGCATAGGAAGTGGCGAGTAAGGCACAAGGCTAGCATAGCTACAGGGCAAGGGAACCAATAGTTATTTTCGTAGGGGCGAAGAAATCAAGCTTAGACGCTTAATCCTAACCCTAACCTAGCGAATCCCCTAAAGGAGTAATGTTTGTTTACAGACAAGTAAAGAAAACTTATGCCTAACCTGTTTCTAGTTTGAGTAGCACCAATTTGAAACGTCCTTGAACTCACCCTAACAACTTTGGGGTGATGCAGGTTAAAGCATACAGGATGGTCAAGACTTGAAGGATTCGAGGAAGGGGAGCGTCATCACAAGCACCTCCAACACCACTAGCGCCACCACCTCCATCACCTAAACTAGCCCTTATACTGCGCTCGTTGGAAGCCATTAATGAGACTTTAAAAGGGAGATAATCGGCGGGGATGGAAGTGGAACCCCCACCATCTGGAATGGGTAATCTAGAAGCGTCAAGGGATTCAGGGGGAGGACCTCTACCTGAAGACATCGCGCGAGAATTGCAGAAGATAAAACTTCCAGAGTTTGTCGGGGGTCGCGCCAGTGAACGCGCAGAAGCATGGTTGGAAGGCATGACAAGGTGTTTTCTCTTAAGGGACTATGTGTCCAACTCAAAGGCAAAGATCACCATTTTTCAGTTAAGAGACAACACCTTGAACTGGTGAGGCAACCTAGAAAGACAGTTGCACCTTACCCCAGACACAGTTTCTTGGGAACCTTTCGAAGAAAGGTTTCGAAGGAAATATCTACCAGCATACTACGAGGAACAACAGGTAGGGGAATTTCATGCCTTAGTACAGGGAAATAGAACTGTAGAAGAATATGAGATCATGTTTATGGAACTAATCAAATATGTTTCGTATATGGACAATGACCAACGACAGGCAGAGCGCTTCGTCTATGGATTGAACCCTAAGATAAGAGCTATGGTGTGGATGTGAAACCGTCTTCAGTAGAAGAAGTGGTGGAAAATGTGTGTTATGTAGAAGAACATATGAACTTGACCGGGGGTACAAGACCAACATTTCCACATCACCCGAGATTCATAGGAAAGGCCCCGAGGACATTCCCTAGGGGAGGGGGCTCAAGGCCACCACCATATGGTAGCAGAGTCGCTCCAAGGATAGTAGTTGCAAGGATTTCAATGGCAGCGAGTGCAGCATATCGTTTATTTCCAACGGTGCAGGCAGGTCCATGACCATCTTAGGGAATAACGAGTAGGGGCAGAGGTTCTAGGGGAAGGAACTCATTTTAGAGACAGTCACATAATAATGCACAAGTTCAATCTCATGTTACCTGTTGGGGGTGCAGAGGACCCCATTACCAACATGACTGCCCAGAGTTACAATCAGGGTTCGTGCATAGAGAAGGAAAGGCATCGATGGGGAGATCAGATAGCAGCCACCAGATTTATGCAGCGGTTAATAACCACCAGGCCGAACATCAATCCACGATGGTGGAGTCATCAGGTACGCTAAATCATATCAATGTTAAGATTTTGTTTGATTATGGTGCGACAGATAGTTTCATTTCACCATCTGCATTAGAAAAGAGTGGGTTGGTAGCCTATGAGCACAATGACTTTAAACAAGTTGAGATGGCTTCGGGGGAAAAACAAGCAGTAGGATCTAGTGTCAATAATTGTATAGTAGACTTGGGAGTGTGCACTACCAGGTTGAAAGTATACATCACTGCTCTCGGGGCATATGACCTAATCATTGGAATGGATTGGTTAGCAGCTCACCAAGCTTTGGTAGATTGTTTCGAAAAGAGGGTGCTTTGTGTCGATGATGAAGGAAGACCAGTAGAGATCTAGGGTGCACAAAGAAAAGTGTCGTTATGCTTTATATCAACTATGAAGGTTAAGCGATGCTTGAGGCAAGGGTGTCGATTGTATGTAGTGGAAGCAGTGAATGAAAGGAAGGGACCCACATTGGATCAGTACCCGGTATTGTCATAATTTCAGGATGTGTTTCTGAACGAGTTACCAGGGTTACCTCCTGAGAGGGAGCTTGATTTTACTATTGAGCTAAAACCTGGTGCAGAACCAATCTCCAAGACTCTGTATCGGATGACAGCGCCAAAACTTTGTGAATTGCAAATGTAGTTGAAAGAGTTACTGGACTTAGGGCTAATAAGGCCCAGTGTCTCACCTTGGGGTGCACCGGTAATTTTTGTAAAGAAGAAGGATGGATCCTTATGAATATGTATAGACTATAGGGACTTGAACCGTGCTATAGTGAAAAATAGGTACCCAATGCCGTGAATAGATGACCTCTTCGATCAAATGAAAGGAGTAGTAGTATTCTCAAAGATTGATTTGCGATCAGGGTATCATCAGTTAAGGAATAAGGAAGGTGATATCCCAAAAACTGCCTTTCGAACTCGGTTTAGACATTACAATTTTGTTGTAGTACATTTTGGATTGACCAATGTGCCAGCAATATTCATGAGCCTCATGAATGGCATATTCCGAAAGTTCTTAGATCAATTTGAACAAGTTTTTCTAGATGACATCCTCATCTATTCCAAGAATGAAAGAGAACATGAGGAACACTTGCGAATAGTGTTGTCCTACCTTAGAGAGAACAAATTGTATGGGAAGTTGTTGAAGTGTTCCTTCTTCCAGAAAGAGATCCATTATTTAGGTCATATCATTTATGACAAAGAAATCTCTGTGGACCCAGAAAAAGTAAAGGCCATTATGGAGTGGCCAGTGCCAAAAAATGCCCATGAGGTGAGAAGCTTCATGGGGCTAGCAGGTTATTACCAGAGATTTGTAGAAGTATTCTCAAAAATAGAGAAACCCATCACCACCTTGTAGCGCAAGGGGGTCAGGTATGAATGGACAAAAGAATGTGATAGTGCATTCATTGAGCTTAAGAGGTTACTAACTAGTGCCCCAATTCTATGAGTGTCAGATCTGGAAATGTACTTCACTGTCTGCACGGATGCCTCGAAGAAAGGGTTGGGGGCCATGCTAATGTAGGATGGAGGAGTGATAGCCTATGCGTTAAGGAAGTTGAAGAAACATGAAAAGTTATACGCGACTCGTGATTTAGAGTTAGTAGCTATAATGCTAGCTCTGAAAATTTGGAGGCACTATCTTGTGGGGTGAAATTTTGAGCTCAAAATGGACCATCAAAGTTTAAAGTATCTCTTCACTCAAAGAGATCTGAATGCGAGGAAAAGGTGATGGAGTGAATTTATGAGTGAGTACAATTTTCGTATTTCGTACATCAAGGGAAAGGAAAATGTGGTCGCAGATGCCTTGAGTAGGAGACCACGTATCTTCTCCTTGGTACCCTTAAAGGACAATCTGAGAGAACATGTGTTGACAAAACTCCCAGGAGATAGTTGGTATTTAAAGGTTACCTCAAACCTCCAGAGCGGGAGGCAGTTAGACCCAAAGTATGAAGGATATAGTCTAGAAACAGACGGACTATTATGATATCGAGGAAGGATGTACATCCCTGAGAATGGGGATATTCGAAGCTTCATACTGAAGGAAGCCCATAGAGCATTTTATTGTGCGCATTCGGGTGTGAAGAAGATGTACGTAGATATGAGGAATATCTTCTTCTGGGTAGGCATGAAGCACGATGTAGTCCATTTCATCGCCAAATGCCTGAAGTGTCAACAAGTGAAAGCCGACCACCATCACCCGGAAGGCCTCCTACAGCCACATGATGTTGCTATGTCCAAATGGGAACTCATATCTATGGATTTTGTTGTGGGGTTGCCGCTCACATCTGATAGACACAATGCCATTCATATGATAGTGGATAAGTTAACCAAGAGTGCTCATTTTATTCCAGTTAGAGACACTTACATTGTCATTGATGTGGCACATGTGTTTGTAAATGAGGTTATCCATTTGCATGAGATACCTAAAAAGATTATCTCAAATAGGGACTCCAGATTCACTTCTAGGTTTTGGACAAGTTTACAGTCAGCGTTGGGGACTCAGTTGAACTTAATCACAGCTTATCATCCTGAAACAGATGGGAAAATTGAGAGAGTAAATCAAGTCATGGAAGACATGCTTAGGATGTATGTAATGGATAATCAAACCCAGTGGGAGAAGTACCTACCTTTGGTAGAGTTTTCCTACAATAACAGTTATCATAGTTCCATTGGAATGCCACCATACGAAGATTTGTATGGGAGGCCATGCAGAACACCATTGAGTTGGGATAGACTAGAAGACCAAGTAACAATTGGGCCATAATTGATTCAAGAAATGGACGAACAGGTGATTCAGATTAGGTAGAGACTAAAGGAAGCACAGGATAGGTAGAAGAGCTATGCGAATGCACACAGGACCGATCGAAGTTATGAAGTGGGAGACCAGGTTTTCATTCGTATCAGGCCTAATAAGAGTGCCATATGGTTCGGGAAGGGGACAATGTTGTCACCTTAATTTATAGGACCATTCATGATCCAATAGAAAATTGGACCCATTGCTTATTGTCTCGTACTGCCACCCCACTTGCATAAAAATCATAATGTATTTCATGTATTTGTTTTACGTCATTATGTTGCTCATGAATCACATAAACTAAATTGGAAGGAATTGCAGGTATCGGACATGGGAACCCTCACGGCAGAACCATTACGCATATTGGACCATAGATTCCGACAACTCATAAATCGTCTGGTAGACCAAGTTAAGGTCCAGTGGGACAAGTATAGTCCATGATCTGCTACCTGGGAAGATGCCGAGACACTACGGTGAGACTATCCCTCACTTTTTTGACCACCTCGAGAACATGTTTCTTGAAGGTTGGGTGTATGTAACACCACCTTTTGACTTAGACAGCCAGGATTACTTGAGGCCTATATACTTTATTTTCTAGTCCAGTGAAACTATTAAGTGATACACTTAAACTTTAAAATTATGAACTTTTATGAATGTTTAAATGTTATTGAGGATGATGTATGTAATGCGATCTATTATGTGAATGTAAATTTTATGAATGTTTAAATGTTATTGATGATGATGTATGTAATGCGATCTATTATGTGAATTTAAATTTTACAAATGTTTAAATGTTATTGATGATGATGTATATGATGCGACATATTGTGAGAATGTGAATTTAATGAATGTTTAAATACTATTAGAATGATGTCGGATATGATGCAATCTATTTTGGGTAAATGATAATATTATGAATGGGTGTCGAAATTGAATTATGGGATATTATGAGATCTATTTCTAATTGGAAAACTTTGATGATAATTTATCGGTACAGGGACACCAAATTGAAATGATGATAGTATGTAATTACATGATGATAATGCATAGAAATGTATGAGTTTGTGTTACAGACTAATCTGCAGGTTATGGGCTATGAAATAGCTAAGGGATAATGATGATGAAAGTGGATATTAGGACCACTAACCAAGAAACATTATGGTATGAATATTGTATGTGAAATTTATATTGCTTTGGATGCACTGCTATGATATGTGGATCAGTGCATGGTTTCAGGTGATGAAACTTTCCAAAACCGAATAAACAATGAAAAAACCTCGAGCAACATGGTGCCACTGTGTATTCCATTGTAGGGTGTGGACCCTAGTCCTGTTAGGAGGGGTTGAGGCATTTCCCACCATGTATCCTCCATTGTAGGGTGTGGACCCTAGTTATGATTAGGAGGGGTGGAGGCATTTCCCACCGTGTATCCTCTGAAACCTGAAGTCATGGGAGGACGGTGTTAGTTCCCTCTCCGCAAGACGTGTGATGATGACTTCAGATGCCTGCTAGGGAAGCTTGGTCGATATAGCGACACTTCCGCTTACGGGTTCTATTTGGAGTTAGGTCAATATAGTTGATGCTCCAAGATAGTCTAGCAGAGAAAGGATAGAAATGGAGATGGAAGTAGGTTAGGGAGGAAGGATGAGTAGTAATAGTTGAGAAAGTATGGAGATCTGTCTTGTGGTGGAATTTAATGTTTTCCCTTCAAAAAAAAAGAAAAGAGAAATGTATATATATGAATATTCATTATTACGTAACTAAACCACAATTGTTGTTGAACCGGATAATAGTAATTAAAGGATTTCTCAAACAATTGATTGGTTGTCGTCTTTTATAAAAGACTAGTCTTGCTGACTGGATTGGATGCATACATAAATTACTAAAGGATGACAGTTTGATTATTAGTACATGCATGAGAATTGTCTGTACTAGCTACACATGCAATTCTTGTACATATACACTAGTATGTATGAGTTTCTTGACTTACTTACTGATAATGTCAGTTAATTGTTATGAATGTGTGAACCGTGTTTATTTTCCTTGTACCATAAGATACCTTAACTTCAGGACGAATTTTCCTGAAGGGTGGGTGTATGTAACAACCCTAGTTGAATAAATGTTTAAGGTTTATTAAGTAAAAATTAATTAGGGGATTAATTCTCTTAACATGGTATTGATTAAACAAGATTGGTATAAAGATACTAATTAAATATTTATTAATTAATTAAAGGTTATAATTTTGATTAATTAATTAATTAATTAACTACCTATTATATTCAATAGCTTGGGTATTAAATTTAAAAGGGATAATAAGTTATATTGTTTAAATTAAAAAAAAAAAAAAGAGTTACATACACGGAGAGGGATAAGATATTAATTCAAAGGGGTAAGACATTAAATATAGGATAAAATAATAAATAAAGGGGATAAGGGGCATTAATGACAAGAGGATAAGATAAGGTAATAAATGGGTTAGGTAGGGAAGTAAACGAGGGGGGAAGTCGGTGAAGGAGGAATATGGAGGGGAAGGAGGTTTACGGGGGGATCATTCTACGGGAGCTGGGGGATTGATTTTTGGGGGCTCTCTGGGATTTGCAGGGAGGAGTTGAGTTTTGGAGTCGGATTGGATCAGTATAGGCATTGGTTTGCTGGAGGTTTTGGGCATGGGGGCCAGGATATCCATATGATATCCTGGAGCTGGGTAGTTGTCCTAGTTGGCAGGGAGGATAGTAGGTTTGGGCAGTGTTGGTTAGTGCATCAACCAGCAAGAAGGAAGGCAACAACAAGGCAGCAAGGCGAATTAGCATCAGAACCAGGTAATTTAAATTGTATATTTGTTTTATTTTTCTATAAAATTTTATTATTGTTGATAATTTTATACGCGAATGTGCTGAATTAACTGAATATTTGAATTTTACTGTTTTGCTCAATTAAAAGAAATAAGTGAATTTTCTGAAATCAATACTGTTACAATTTGTGTAATTATTTGACGTTAAATATATTCGGCCCCTACATACTAAGTTGAAATAGCTTCCATAGATGAAATTTGTTCGTTGTATGAAGTTTTATAATCAAGAACTAAATTCTGGGGATGGCCCCTCCTATATTACAAGTAAACTTGAAAGAATATATTTATCTATAAGCGAATGTTATTTTTTGTAATTGAAATATTAGATAGATCTATCTATGAGTATTTGGGTTGAGCAAATTTGTACATATATATATATATATATTATATAAATATAGTGCACATAGATACAACTGCAGTTAGTACTATGTATAGATTTATTAAAAGGATATTTAATGACGGCAATAGAAACCTCACTTATACAGAGATTGTATGTCATAGTATTTGAACACACAAACTCTACCAATAAGAAATCAACTACCTTTAGCATAAGAAATAACTGAATTGAAGAGTTTGAAACTCCTTATATCTTACAACAGTGATATAATTAAGTCATTGTTCTTTTATAAGATAACGCATAAGTAGAATTCAAAGATAATTATTAAAGAGTACAAATCCCATGATGGCAGAACTTTCTAATCCTTATGTTTTCCATTCGCACAAAATAAAAGGAATCAACTGAAGAAATACACACTGTATTAAGTAATTGATAAATTTATTAACTATGAGTATACATGCGAAACTGTCCACTCGGTATTCAAGGCAGTGGGCGGTATATAATAAGCAATTACAACCATACAGTTCTGTACATACAACATGCTATTTCAAAGTCCTACTAACCATTTTAGCCTAAACAACAAAGAATGTACAGGTATATAAATATTGTTCTCGAAGTAAAACACATAATCGTAACTTTACTCAGACCATTATATCCACTCATGTTGGATCCAATCTAATTATTGCAATTGCAGATTAAAACACATCGACAATAAACATAAGGAATGTTGAAAGGGGATAAAATGATATAGTATTATAGATCTAGCATAAGTGGATCCAACATTTAGCGTTTGAAACAAGGCCTATCATCCAAATGATAACCTTGGTAATTAAATTTTAGGGTAGAATGAGACCTGAGCAGTAATTGATTAACAATCATTTAATTACATTAACGAACAGGATAAACCTGTAGAAAAATCATTGCAAAATTCATACTATAACAACTGGGCCCAAACCCCAAGTTACTTTTGGGAATTCTTCGACTTTTTCCAAACTCGATAGGAATCTAAGGAAATTGATTTTGAATGACCTCTTTTAATTTTGGCAACCGTGATTGTTCGAACTCTAGAAGGCTACAGAAGGGAACTCAAATACTTTTTGCATCGAGTATGGGGACGAACATCCAATATCATTGCGTAGACGAAAAAGCCTAGAAGATTCACCATATGAAGATTAGAAAATCATATTTAAGGAAACTTGAAGAAGCTGAAATAGAATGATAATTGTGTTTTTAACACATCATGCCAAGACATTACTTAACTTTCTTGTTGTTTTCCAGCTGGACAGTCGTTCAGGGACGAGGATGGATGGGGAAACAACTCACTGTTACACATCAAAATTGATCAACTGGATAAGTGTCACATGGTCCTCTCAATTGTCCTAAGTGTCGCATCTTCCTTACAACTTTCACAAGTGTCACAAGTTGGTCACAAGTGTCGCAAACGATGTTCGAGCATACTTCCATGCCGACGACACTAAGGAGGCACTTAGAACATCTCATATACTTGATTTGAAGAAGAAGAAATGGTTTGCTAAAGTCAAATAACTCTTAACACTTGAAGAGAGCTCTGAAACAAAGGTTTTGGGGGGGAGCGCTCCCCTATAGCTGCCTTAGGAGCGCTGGCACTCCCCTACAAGGCTTCAGGGAGTGTTATAACGCTCCCCTACCCCCTCTAAAGGAGTGCTACTCATCTTGAGGGTACTGGAACTTCCCTAAAGCTTACCAGGGAGCGCTACAGCGCTCTAATGCCCCTTCTAAGGGAGTGCTGCCTAATCTGAGGCAGTAGTTGGCCCATTGAGGAGAATAAGGAGAGGATCTTTCGAGATTAGGAGGTAGTTGTATTCAAATTCTTGGTTTCATCAAGAGATCCCTGATCTAAGGAGGAAGTTCCCAACTTGTTCTAAAGATAACTCAAGAGGTTAATCTCCTCTTAACCTATATAAGCAGGCTCTATGATGGTGGAAAGGGGAAGAACTGCTAGCATGAAACTTATGATCTTGGAGGAAACACACAGTCAGCCAAAGGAGAGGGATCAGTGAAGCTGCTGTTATCCAAGTTGTGGATCTTTCAGGCAAGGGTTAGACGAAGGGGACTTGACGAAGCTGTCACATTCGCATCTACGATTGTAAGCACTATTGTCGTTATTCTCATTAATATGACACGCTTGGCCTGTTTCTTTCTAGTT
>CBVK0101537080.1:0-22231 GCA_900067695.1 Picea abies | reverse complement strand
TCTTCCGATCTCACCTTGGAAGCATTCAATTGATTGAGAGATAGACCAAAAAATAGTGCGATGATCATCGGGGCACTCTTTGGGTGAGACGAAGGAGTATGAGGACTCATAGGATTGGTATGACTCATAGAAAAGCATATTAGCCAACCGTAAGACCATACAAAAACATGTTCCATGTTCAAGGGAGAAAATGAAATAACTACCATTAAGTTCTCAAAACATTGACCCACTTCCCTCAAATTCCCCCCCCATCATGATGGGTGAGTACCTCTTTGTTTTTTAACAAGCTTGAGGAGGCTAACAGATGCTCGGTAGAGCTCATCTTTGATGAGTCTCTCATCATATGTCTAACGAACCTAAAGGATGGATTTAGCCCCATATGGGTCCTTGAATGCATGTTTTACGAGTCCAAAGAAGGAAAAATCTATGGTCTTTTCATTTTTAGATATTCTGAAAATATCTTAAAGACAAATCCATGGATGATCTTTTTCATAAATTTAGTCCCCCAAGACCGAAAAAGTGTAAAAAATACAAGGGAGAAATATTCCAGTCATGATTGACTAGAGTATACCTTTTTCCTAATTAGTCTTATGAGGCCGAAAAAGGGGTAAACTACCACTTGAAAGATTCCTCTTCATGGTTTGACGAGCCTCAAGGATGAAAAAGTATGATCATAGTCTGTTTCATTTTTTAATGAGCTTGACACAGAAAAATGAATTGTGCTCAGAGTTGGTTTTGTTTTTGATGAGCTTGAAAATGAGATTAAACAATGCTCGATGTAATACCTATGAACAATCCTCTTCCCAACATGATGTCCAAAGGTTGGTACATTGATAGATACCTATTGGTGGGTTTTTTCCCAACATGGTGTTCAAAGGTTGGTACCTTTCCCCCAACATCATCATAATAAGTTGGTGGTTTAACTTTAGCATGATGTCCAGAGGCTAGAGACATGCCCCCAAGCTTCAGTTCATCTACCTAATCTTCTTCTTCTTAGACTCCTGGTTACTAATAGGGATAGATTCACCATAGAGGGAGGAAGAAAGAGGACCAAATGATATAGAAATAGGAAGAAATTTTTAGGAACTAGATCTATTGGAAGATAGGACTCTGCTAGACTAAGTGACATGATGTCACCTAGTGTTTAGATAGAAAATGGGCTAGGCACTACCCGAGGATCGTTGCACTGTAGCCATAATCATGTTTAACATGGAAACCTCATGTGGGGGATCAGGGGGAGGAAAGAGAAAAAATCCCATGAGTGAGGAATCCTTGAGGAGACCTACCCCAACACTTTCATACTTAATATCAGACTGTCCCAAGAAAGGGATATTATTCACTACAAAATTATTGAGATCTAGTGTGTAATAATCAAGTTGGTCAATAATTATAATTTTCTCTTGATGGGGAAATTGAAAAATGTGAAATACTAAATAAGTGACGATAGTCTTCGCATAGAACTGACTGCGACCAAGCAACAAATTATAATCCAGAGTTGCATAAACCACTTCAATGTTGATAGAAACAATTTTTCCATTTAATTCGAAAGTGAAAGATTACAAGAGTTGATAAGGTTGGAAACTACGTCCATCAAAAGATTTAAGAGTGGTAAGAGAGTGGTGGAGTTCAGGAGAACTGATGGCTTTGCAAGAGGACAAATAAATGACATGCATGGAATATCCTTCATCCAAAAAAGTGCGATGGATGTTCTTCCCATGAACCATAGAGTGAATTTGGAATTCTAGGTGATGGGAGAGCCTCAACTTAAAATAGTCCAGATTAAACATAATCATATTTGATGCCTCTAGATCCAAAACTCCAATGGCTGACAACATGGTTCTACGTTGACTTGGACAGTTTTGTAGAACTTCAAGCATTGACATAGAACAAGGTTCTTGCACCAAATATTCAACAATGTTGTAGTTTTGAGTAGTGAAGGCACTTGGATTAAATACTAATTTTCCAATTGTTCCCTTGGGTGGGTGTAACACTTAGTCAGCAACAATCCTCTTGATCTGAAGAGGGGTGGAGGATGGAGGAGGAGTGTAAGTGGAGGGCTTATCGGTAGCACCTCCATTGGCATGATTGTCTAGAGAAGTGTCACAAGTCTTAGCTCTAGTTTTTAGACCAACCGTCTCCTTACACATAAAAACCTAAGTGGTTCTTTAGGAATCATCCCCATGGCGGGAATGACTTGCATTGCCGCCTTGTAGAGGGGAAGGATTTTTTGCAACCATTTGTTGTTGATGATTTGGGAAACAATCAGTTAAGACTGTGGGTAGGGAGGTACCCTTCAGAAATTTAGCGACTTCCTCACAATGAAGGAAGTATTTTTTGTATTGTTCCTTCATACAAATCATGCAGATAATATTATCTTTCATTTTTGGTTGGGTATCAAAAAATTTTGTACTCTCTTATTGGTTAGAAGATTTCTTGGATTTACCCTTTTTTTTTTCTCGACCTCTAGGTTAGTCAGATGAAGTGGAATGGACCACATTCAGCTCAAGGGTTTGAATAAGAGAGGAAGCAATTTTGGTGTTGGTAATGAAACACACCATGCCATCAGCATGGGATTCCAATGTAGGCATTGACGAGTCATTCGACGGATGAGGAGCATGAGGGATCTGATCATAAAGTGTACAGACTAGGAATATACTAAGTCCAAATATTGAGCACGACTGATGGATTGCTCCTCAATGACAAAACCTCCCATGGTGACATATCTAGTGATGGGTGGTATAAGTGACTTGGTAAACCAATATGCCCAGTGTTGTTCCAAAATATTAGGTTTAATCAATCGTCACTACCACCTGCATTCATGAATATGATCATATATGTGAGTGGAGGATTCCTTAAGAAAAGTTAAAATTTCTGTACCAATTTCATATTGAATCGACAATTGGAAATGTATCATAAAATCAATAGGTAGAGAGTTGAAGTCGCTAAAGGAATGTCATGGAAGTTTGATATAACATTTTTCTATTGGAATACTGATAGGGGGGTTGAATCAGTATGAGAACAGCTAGTACTTTTAATCAAAATATAAAACCTCCAATAATGTTCAATTGTTTATCATTAGCATTCAACATATCATCATCACCATAATTTGATGCATAAACATCACATCAACACAATATGCCATAATTTTATGTGGAAACCAAATGCGAGAGAAAACCACATAATAATTTTCTTATTTGTCAAAGAGTACATTCATTGGAAGCACCAACTTCCTATTTCTCTAACTACAACTAGAAGGAGGCTCCAACTCCCTATTTACAGGATGCAACCTGAAGGAAGCTCCAACTCCCTAATTTACCAGCTCCAACCAGAAGGAGGCCCCGTCCAACCGCCCTGAAAAATAAATGTAGACAAATATGTCACTACCTCTATTGCTGTAAATGATAACCTGTTGCTACTGTTGTTTATGATACCTATGTTGCTTCTACTAATTTTGATATCTCATCAAGATTACAACCACACATACCTCATACCAAGATTGACAAGAGAGTTCTCCAAATTAAATGCTTATGAATCTCTAAGACATATTTGTTGACCCTTGACCAAGTTTTGAGGATTATTGGTCATGTTTGACTGATTTTGGGACTTTGACAGGCTGTCGAAGGTGGAGCACAAGATGAAACGGAGATCAAGGGATCCCAGCCCCTTTTAGGGCCCTTTTTGGGATTTGGGATTATGTAACGGGTATGGGAATATCGGCCCATGGGTTTACCCATGCTTAGGCCTATTTTGTAATGTATAAATATAAGGCTAGGAAATGTAAGAAGAATTAGTTGCAAGTTGGCTAAATGTTAGAGTTGAATCTGTGTGATCAAGAGTTGTAAGTGCTTTGTGCATACTATGTGAGACTTGCAGATCTAAGTGCAAGTCATTGTAAGAGACTGTGGAAGGCTACGTGCTTAGATCTACTCGGGGAAGGGGGATCTAGCGAGCTGAGTAGATCTCCTGTCCTCTGTAGAGTAGGGTTTTTTAGGCTTTGTACATGTAACTGATTGAAGAAGATAATAAAGAAGACAAAGAGTTGGTGGACGTAGCCCTAGGGTGGGGGTGAACCACGTACATGATGTGTTTATTTGCTTTGTGCGATGTATTGTAGTGTTTATGTGTTTATGTGTTTATTTGATTAGTGCTTTAATATAGATAAACGATCTGTTGATGCTTAGTGATTAATAATATGGATGGATGTTGGATATGACTTATATACATGTCTGTAGTGCTAGAATATACTAGATCTGATCTGTTTCGTCATGCTAAGTGTTTCGTCATGCTAGATCTGGTTGAATACTGCGATGCTCTATAATTAGGGTTTAATTGCACTATAACTAAGACTGAATATTGATGAATGTTAACTGTTGAGTGCTTTGATAAGTGTTAGAATATTAGATCTATGTCCCAGATAAGGTTGAAGACATCTGAGTCCTGCAACCACCCCTACTTCTACCTTAGGTGAGATTCCATCTTCTTCATAGGTGTTTTCGAAAGAGTTGGTAGTTAGGGTTTTGTTGGTGTGTTGTTGTAGCGTTGAACCCTAGGTGTGCCCCTGTTCCATCAAATGGTTCCATTTCTGAGACCTGAAACTGTGATTGTTGGGAACTGAGGAAAAAGAGGCTTTGTGCGAAGATCTGATCTGAAATTGTGAAAGCTCTGTGCATAGATCTGTCGCCCTAGTGCACGGTATTCTACTTGATCTATGAAGCTCTGTGACAAGAAGGGTCAGATCCGAAGAAAAGAGGTAATATCTGCAAGCTTTGTGCTCTGATAAAGGTAAGAATAGTAAAATTTTTTGGATTTGGAAGATTTGTGCTCTACTGAAGATAATATTAGTGGAAAATTTTGTTTCTAAAGTATGGATCTAGGTATGTTTGATAATATTTTTCCTAGCTTGAAAACTAGGGAACTGATAAATGAAAGAAGATTTGATATGAGTAGATCTAATAAGAATAGTGAAATATATGTTATACTTATGAATAGAGATAATGTTTGGACTAACAAATGGGTGTAGGATCCTAGAAAGAATTTTTTGCAGGCTAGCTACCATGATCCTAGTGCGCAGTACAGGAAAAAATGGGGATCATTTAAGAGAAAGAGAGGATTAACCCTTTGTTACAGTTGCAGAAGACCAGGACATGTTGCTAAGGAATGCCCTGGTAGAAGACCTAGTTGCCTCTGTTGCAAATCTATGGACCATGAAGTTTTGGATTGCCCTAGAATGATTGGTAAGGTTGAAAGGATGAATATGAGACAAGAAGACCATGAGGAAGGTCAAGCAACTGAGATTATGGAAGAACCCCATAAAGAATCAGAAAAAGTATTTCTACAGATGAAAGAAACCCTGAATGACCACTGACATATCAACTTATCATAGATATTCAAAGAAAAATAATGCATTGAAGTAAGAATAGGATACTTCGACATTGATTTTGTTCTGGATGAGGAAACACATGTGAATATCATGGCAGAAATAACTTGGGAAATTCTAGGAAATTTTGCTATGATTCCTTCATTAGGAGGAATAAGATTATTTAGAGGAAAGATGATAACCCTATGTGGAAGACTTACCCAGATATCTATGAGTGCCAATGGAATTTCGACTGAGGAAGAATTTGAAGTTGTTAAATTTATTGAGAACAATGTTGCATTTGCTATGTTACTAGGAAAACCTTGGATTGAAGGAGATCAGGCTAGAAGGAAAGAAAAAGAAATCTTAGAGCAGAAGAAGAAAGAGTTGAAAGATTTCATGACAAGGAGGATCGCACACTTGATTGAAGAATAGGAGAACTGAGAAAAGATATTTAAGACCAAAGACTTGGATGCCAAAGTAGGAATAACACTAGAAGATTCACAGAAGACTAAAGTACCTATTCCAGACACAGATGAAGTATTACCCTTGATTTCTAGGAAAGAATATCACCAGCGCGAAGTTACTCTACCAAAAGAAGACAAGAATCATAAGGGAAAAAGGAATTATGAGACGAAGCTCACCGGAAAGAAGGCTAAAAAACTAAGTAAGAAGAGAGCTAAAATCGAAAAGTTACAGAAGGTTCTAGAGGGAACTTCGCAGAAGGAGAATTTGAAAAATTAGAACTTCGTTGAGATATCAAAATTGCATCACATGGAACTTCATTATGGCAAAGAAATATAGTCGTTAGAGATAGTATAACCATTCGACTGATGGCCCGAATGGGTAGAAAGGCATTTATGATTATAAAGTTCGCCACCAAACTGTTGGGACTGCACCATAACGGACATAATTGAGTTAATGAAATCTTCTCAACCATTGCAAGAGATCCATTGCCAAGTTATCTATTTATCCCATCGCACCATGGAATGAGAACACTTTTGCTAACCATGAATATGAGCCTGCAGACTAGTTTATTTCACATAGTGATCATTGCGCTATTACCATCCATTACGTTGCATTGAGAAGTTACTCTTCAAACCTGAGATATTCAACCATGAGCGTGCATGTTGGATGAGCTTAGCACTGCAGAGAAAATTGTCGAAGAAGTTATCATTGACCTAATGATTGAAAGAGTAATGTATGAAAGAACAATGTCTGCAAGTATTCAAGTGTCATCGACGAGAGGAATGCAGGCCTCTCTGTTGAATGCTCATGGAGCCATATCATCCTGACCATCATAAGAAAAGCGAACCAAACACATAGATGACCTAGCCAATGCGAAGTTGATCCCGTCCATATTGCCCAATTACATCATGCCTCTGGCCGGCGCGGTGAGTCGAGATAACGTGCCAAGTGATTTTGAGTACTCCATGATTACTGGGTACCTCCCGAAGGGGATATGCATAGTGAGAGCACAACAGGACAAGATCACAGTGTTGAAGTTCAATGACTTCAAACTCAGATATCGCAAGAACTACAATATGCTCACCCCGTATAAATACCTGACTGAGATGAAGGGGAAGAACTCAAAGATAATCCCCCAGCCATGGATGTTGAACCTCACACAGTCCATTCTATTAAATGTCATGAAGATCCCACACTTCAAAAGGCACCGGGAAGTGAATGCCTGTGTCAAGATATTACTTTCATGTTACCATGGTGGTTACTTATGGCTAGACCTCCGTATTATAGTTAATCTGATGTTGATCCATAGGATCATGGGATTAAGTATGCAAAGACCCAACCCACAATATTTCTATCTAGGAAAATCCACACATCGCGCTAGCAAAGAAGATCAAGGATACATATGATTATGTTGAAAAGGGAACGCAAGGCTACAAGGTAGCCTCCATCCAGAATGGTGCAGTGTGCCTAGCCTCCCAGCTAATAGATGAAAAGTTAGTAAGGAATAACAGACCTACGTAGTTCAGAGGATTTGTTGTTGACCTCACAGGGAAGTGTGTGGAAGGCTTACAGATGAACTGGGTGAAGTACCTAGTTAATCAACTAGAACTAGACTGCCGCGAAGCACAGGATCAGGGCTACGAGTTTCATTTTAGCTGGATCTTGATCCTCATCACTTTTGTTTCCTGGGAGATGCCAGAAAGTGAGACCTTCCCGAATATTGAACCATTTGAGCCACTTGCTACGAAGTTCACTACCCTTTAGTACTCAAGTGATATGAACAAACAGTGGCAGTCGAACACTATTTTTCACACCTATTACCTGTAGTTGAAGTGAGCCATCGAAGTCGAATCTCACATGACTCGGAACACCCTACAGAGGTTCCGACCCCTGATGAAGTTATGCGTAGATAGACACTTCATTTACATAACAAAGCAAGCCGATGAACATAAGGAGAAACTTTAGTTGTACTACAAGCTCACGAAAGAAGACCTGGAGGAGATCACTAAGGACTAGTCCGCAAACCTCCTTATTCCCACAGAACCTGCATAGATGTCTAACCCTAACATCCTAGAGACCATGGATAAATAACATGATACACCCAGGCCCAATAGAATGAAGAAGACGGAAGAGGTCCAAGATTTAAGCAGTGCCTCAGGAAAGACTGCTTCAGTATCACCTGAATGAGGGGGTGATGATGAAGTAGAAGAACTAAATGGAAAAGGAGATGAACAACAACCAAGCAAAGTAACACCTCCCAGAGATGAGTTTGATCCCCTGAATAAGAGGAAGGTTTCTCCCTTGAAACCTTATTCCTGAAAGAAATCAAAAGACACTATGACCAAGATGAAGAATGTGCTTATTGTCGATGATTATGTCTTCATCCTCATAGCTCTAAATGATGCTTCACTAAAAGTCGTGGAGAAACAGGAAGATAAGAAGGAGGAAATGTATGATAGAATTGAGGTTGAACTCCGAGGGGTACAACATGCCCTTCAACAAGCCACGCAGTCTCCATTGCACCCCTTCCATCAGGAGAACCAGAGTTGGGAGATAAGCCAGCCCAACTCCATCAAATAGCTGATGCAGTCGAAGCTCGCCTTCGTCACAATCAAGAAGAAATAGAACAAGCCACCCAGGCCTTGAAGAAAGTGAAAGGCGTACTCTTAGAAAAATGTAGAGTTGCAGAGAAGGAGAAGGTTTCTCTCTAGGCAAAATTTGAAGAAGAGAAAGTACAGATGCAACAAGAAAAATATTAGTTTCTCGTAGAGCAACTCAAAGTGAAAGAAGCAATCAACAGATCCCTCCTCTCTATGACAAGATTAGAGCTACAGCTAGAAGACCGAGTCATGCATCAAGTAGAGCAACTTGCAGAAGCTATCCAACAACTACAACAACGAATATAAGACTTAGAGCTACGCATAGTGCCCAACACCCCACAGGATGTGAGGAACCAAAGAGAAGCAACTACTCGAAGTGAAGTTGAGAGAATAAAGACCCTTTCCATGGAATGTAAGACACTCACTGATCACAGTTCCCAGACCTATGAGCAACTCACTGAGAATCCAAAAATGAAGGCACTGGATTCACAGCTCCAAAAGGCGAAGTATCAAGTATCAAGAAGAAACGATATAGGCACAGTTGAAGCTCCTTTCAGTTGTGGAAAGAATGAAGTGATCATAGGAGAAGCGCACTTCCCAACAGTAGGTCCACACCTATACAGGATAAGGCTTACCAACTTTTCACAGATATCGAAGGCCGAGGAGAGGAACTGGAGCAAGTTGTCACCACAGCTGAACAACGCCTAGAGGGACCTGTCAACGAAGCAGTCATACAAGAATTCGTTGAACAAGAGGCCATGGCACAACAACAAGTTGAAGCAGCTCGAGCCAAGCTCAAATATTTTGAATCATAACTAGTCATATCAAAGTGACTTGGGATGAGTCAAAGGTGAGTGTTGGGGGCCTGTTGGCGCTTGACCAAGTTTTGAGGATTCTTGGTCATGTTTGATCAATTTTTGGACTTCGACGGGATGTCGAAGGTAGAGCGCAAGACGAAGTAGAGATCACTGGATATCAGCCCCTTTTAGTGCCCTTTTTTTGATTTGGGATTATGTAATGGGTATGGGAATTTTGTCCCATGGGTTTACCCATGCTTAGGCCTCTTTTGTAATGTATAAATTGAAGGCTAGGCAATGTAAGAAGAATCAGTTGCAAGTTGGCTAAGTGCTAGAGTTGAATCTGTGTGATCAAGAGTTGTAAGTTCTTTGTGCATACTGTGTGAGACTTGTAGAGCTAAGTGCAATCCATTGCAAGAAACTGTGGAAGGTTGTATGCTTAGATTTAGTCAGGGAACGAGGATCTAGCGAGCTACGCAGATATCCTGTCTTCTACAAAGTAGGGTTTTTGAGGTTCTGTGCATGTAACTCATTGAAGAAGCTAATAAAGAAGACAAAGAGTTGGTGGACGTAGCCCCAGGGTGGGGTTGAACCACGTACATGTTGTGTTTCTCTTCTTTGTGCGATGTATTTATGTGTTTATGTGTTTATTTTATTAGTTCTTTAATATAGATAAATGATATGTTGATGCTTAGTGCTTAATAATATGGATGGATGTTGGATCCAACTTATATACATGTGCGTAGTGCTGGAATCTGCTAGATATGATCTATTTCGTCTTGCTAAGTGCTGCTAGGTGCTAGATCTGGTTGAATACTACGATGCTCTGTAATTAGGGTTTAACTGCGTTGTAACTGAGACTGAATATTGATGAATGTTAACTTCTAAGTGCTCTATTAAGTTTTAGAATCACAAATCTATGTCTCAGGTAAGGTTGCAGACATCTGAGTCCTGTAACCACCCCTTCCTGTACCTCGGGTGAGACTTCATCTACTTCGCAGGTGTTACCGAAAGGGTCGATAGTTAGGGTTTTTTCATTGCACTGTTGTAGCGTTGAACCATGGGTCTGCCCCTGTTCCAACAATAATTGTTACTAATTTCTTCATAATACACACCCTAACATATAGGAATACATACCTTCAACGTGTAGTTGGCCTGAGTTTTAGATCCTTGATCTTCAACAATTTTTTGTCACGGGTCCATGACCCTATACACTGTCTTCTTACAGATGTCCGCACTTTTACTCATTGCATACTACATATGTATGCTCTTTTCCTCTCTAAACCCACATATTTACTTAAATAACCTCTGTCTATAACTTCTTCTCCATACGATTGGCTCCTGCAAAATTATTCCCTCACTGGACATCCCTGACTACAAATCATTGTCTTAGATATGCCAATTAGTATTCATAGACATAATATTCAATTGACTCTGCACGGTGTTTTAATGATGATCTCATGATGACATGCAACTGACATGCAACTTGTTAGCTTATGTTTTTAGTTACTTTAACATGCAACCAACATGCATCTTGTTAAGTTCTGTTTGCAACTCCTTTACCTTCAAATGAAACTTGTTAACTTCTTGTTCAAGGGTTGACATCAATGAAAACCATTCTTTCAAAAATTCAATGACAACCAATTTTTCAAGAACTAATATTTCAACAATTAATCTAAACAATTAATATTTCAACAATATCCCCCTTTGGAATTGATGGAAACACTTAGAAAAAACACTTCTCATGCTCATGCAGTCTCCCCCTGTCTTCATGCCTCTTCTCTTCAATTCCATACCTTTGTTTTTCTCTCCCCCTTTGACATCAATGGAAAACGGTAACTTCTCCTTGGGGTTTCTCCCCCTATATATAAACGAATGATCTATGCCGATGTTTCTCTTCATGGTGCTTCCTTGTGTAAATATCTGATAAAAATCTTTCAAAAATCATTCACTTCTTTCATGATTACTATTTCTCTCCCCCAGTCTTACTATGCCAACTTCCATGTATATCACTGTGAGACTGAAACTACTCCTAGTTTATGTCAAATATGCTCAAAATTCTCCCTTGTAAGAGGTTTGGTGAATATATATGGAATCTTCTCTTTTGTACCAACATACTCTACCTTGATGTTCTTCTATGTAACTTGTTCCCATAGAAAGTGAAATTTGATTGGAATGTGTTTCGTCTTGGAATGCATCACTGGATTCTTAGAGATACTTATAACACTTGTATTATCAAAAAATATCAAAATAGGCTTGTCATATTCCACCTGTATGTATTGTAAAGTTTTCTTCATCTAGAGAACCTATGTACAACATGTTGTTGCTACAATATACTCTGCTTCTGCTGTGGACAATGAAACTGAAGATTTTTTCTTGCTCAACCAGGATACCAAAAAATCACCCAAGCAGAATACTACTCGACTTGTACTTCTTCTATCATCAACACTTCCTGCCCAATATGCATATATGTATGCAACCGGAGATATATAATTCCCTTTTGGATAACACAATCCATAGTCTTATGTTTCTTTGAGATATCTAAATATTCTATTTACTTCCATAACATGTGTTTCCTTTGATGCTTCTTGAAATTTTGCAATGTGTCCAACTGCTTGCATCACACCCAATATCGATGTTTTCACATAGAGTAAACTTCCAATCATTGATATGCAGAGTCTCTGATCTTCATCCTTGGATTCATCAACTTTTCTCAATTTCCAACTAGTCTGGATGGGAGTACTTATGGGCTTGCAATCTACCATTCCAAACTTCTTTAGCATTTATTTGATATACTTGGTCTAGGAGATGAAAATACCTTTATCTTGCTGACATATACAGAGTCCCAAAATAAAGAGAACTCACCAAGTAATGACATTTCAAATTCATTCTTCATTTCTATAGAAATTTTTTGACTCATCATGTCATCATCACTTCCAAAAATAATGTTATCAACATAAACTTCAATTATCAATATACTACCTTGATTTACCTTTATGTAGAGATTGTTTTCTTCATTGCCTTTCCTAAACCCTTGTTTTCATAGATACTTGTAAAATATTGAATACCATGCTCTGGGGGCTTGTTTGAGTCCATACAATGCCTTCTTCAACCTAGTAACATAATCTTCCTTTTATGATAGTAGACATTCTTCTAGTTGTTTGATGTAGAATTATTCTTCTAGTTCTCCATTCAGGAAGGATGATTTTACATCCATATGATATACTTTGATTTTCTTAGAACATGCATAAGCCAAGATCATTTTGTCTACTTCCATTATGGAAAATAGGGAAAACGTTTCTTAAAAATCTTTTCCTTCAACTTGAGCATATCCCTTGCATACTAAACTTTCTTTATTCCTGGTTACCTATCCATCCTCATTCATCTTGTTTCTGAATACCCATTTTGTGCCAATCACATTCTTATTCTTAGGCCTTGGAACAAGTTCCCATGTTTCATTCTTCTCTATCTGATCCAGTTATTCTTCCATAGATTTGATCCAATGTTCATTTGTGTTGGATTCTTCAAAACTGTTGGGTTCAACTGTGGACAATAGTGCTAGATGTCTTTGTTCTGGTGAGTGTAATTTTCTTCATATTTCATCTCTTTCATATTTAATCTCAATGATCTGTTTTGGTGGATTATTTTTCTGCACTCACTGGCTCAGAGTTTTGGGAGATATCTGAATATTTTGTTGGTCATATTCCTCTTGCTCTGCTCCTGGTTGCTCTTCTTCTTCTTCTAGTTCTTCTTCTTCTAATTCTTCTTTCAAATCCTCTTCTCCTTCCTTTTCTATTGAGTCTTTTCTTTCTTCTTTGGGATTTCCTACACTTGTCTTGTTAATATGTATATCGATGATTTCCACTATTCTTTTGAGTTTTAGATTTAAACACTTGTATACCTTTCTCTTGCTTCAGTACCCGACAAATATTCCTTTATCAACTCGGGAGTCAAATTTTCCAATCCTTTTGTCTTCTCTTTTGATATAGAACTTGCTTCCAAATACTCTAAAATACCTCACATTTGACGGTCTTACTTTCCATATATTGTACGGAGTCTTATCACTATTAATTTTTAACATTCCTTTATTCAGGATATGGACTGCTGTATGCATTTCCTGTGCCCAAAATATGTCACGCAACCTGGAATATTTCAACACGGTTCTGGCCATTTCCTGTACTGTCCCGTTATTTCTTTCTGTGACTCTATTTTGCTAAGGTGTCCTGACTATTGATAATTTCCTTTTTATTCCATGTTCGCCAAAAAAATCCATGAATTCTTTCGATGTAAAATATCCACCATTATCTGATATCAAACATTTGATTTTCAAGTCTGTCTCTATTTCAACCATATATTTGTATATCTTGAAGTGTTCAAATGCCTCTAACTTCCTCTTGAGAAATAAAACTGCAGTCATTCTTGTGTAGTCATCAAACAATAACATGAAATAATGTTCACCATTTAATCCCTTTGTTCTCATTGGTCTACATAGATCGATATGTACAATCTCCAATGGTTTTTTTTCTTTGAGTACTCCTTTGATTTGAACTTGGTCCTGGTCTGTTTTCCCTGTAGACAATGCTTACATAGATTATTCGTTGGCTTTGAAAGTTTAGGCATTTCTTTCACTGCTTCCTTTATGTTGATTTTGACAATATTTTCAAAGTTCATGTGACCCATTCCTCTATGCCAAATACAACATTCATTTTCCTTCCCTAAGAAACAAATTTCTTTTCCAGTTTCATTCAAAACATATATGTTGTTCGAAGTCCTTATTGTTGTTGCCACTAACTTTCTCAATCCTTATTTCGTAATTTCACATTTATCTGAGTCAAACTGAAGTGTGTGTCCATTATCACACATTTGAATTACACTCAATAGATTTTGTTTCATATCTTCGACCAATAAAACATTTTCTACCATGGCATATTTCCTTCCAAGATTAACTGTGTCTCTACCTATAATCTTAGTTGAATGATTATTGCCAAATAAAACTGATCCATCTCTTTCTTTCTTCATAGTTAGAAACATGTTCTTGTCACCTGTCAAATGCTTTGAACAACCACCATCAACATACTAATAAATTTTCCTGTGTTGGGATTTTAGATCAAGCGAGCACTAATTTTGATTTCTTTTCCATATCTCTTGTGGTTCCAATATCTCACTGTTAATGTTCTTCTTTGATTCCCTGGGTGGAATAGTCATAATAAAATTCTTCTCTATGTGTCCAAAATTGTTGCATTTGTAGCATTCTAATTCATTTCTCAATGAACCAAAACTATTTTTATTTTTGTTGTATGCTTCATAATATTTTCTGGGATAATCATTATTCAAGTACCCTGCATGGTTTCTTTGGTTCTTGGCATCGGCTTTGCAATTTACAAGTTTATGTCCAAAATTAGCACAATTAAAAAAATGACCATAAAAGAACCTTTGATACCTAGGAGTAGATAATATTATTTGTGATGCACTCCTTCTGAATTCATTTTCTTGAGTCTTCTTTATTTATGGAATGCTCTTCTTTTGGGGAAAAAATTCTTCCTTTTTGAAAAAATCTTTAACAATCTCTACATAATTGTTTTTTCTTGCTTCCTGTTTTGTTGTCTTGGAGCTTGATCCTTTCTCATTCCATACTTGATTGTATCCTAGTCTGGTTCTATCATCGGATGGTATTTGAATATTGATTATTTGATCCAATATTTTGGTGCTCTTCTTCTACATATCTTTCTTTTGAATATCTTTCCTTAAAGAGACTATTTTTTCTTCCAAGCTTCCAATCATTTTCTCCTTTTCTTCTAACTGACTTTTAAGTATTTCCTCAATTCTTCGGTCTTCTTCTATTTGTATTTTTAGACCCATGATCATCTTCTCTAGTTCTTTAGAGTTGGAAGTTTGAGATCCCTCTTTCATTTTTAACTCTGCCTTGAGTGACATGTTTTTCTTTCTTTCCTTCCTAAGTTCTTCTAATTCATTGATTAGATATGCTCTGAGACCAACTTCACATTATTCTTCGGAATCATATTCTAATTCCATGAAGAGTACTCTTTCTGAATCATTGTCACTGTCATTATCCTCCTCATCTGATGAGGAACTATTCTATTTGAGTATAAACTTTTCTTGAAGAATCTCCTTTTGTTTCTTCTCTTGTTTCCCTTTTGATATTTATTTTCCCTTTTAGAAGCTTTTTCTTCATCATTATATTTATTCCTATGAGGAAATTTAGAATCAAAGTTACCAATACCACTAAAATTAAAACATTTCAATGGAAGGATACCTTTATACTTGTTGGTTCCTTTCTTTAATTTCCTTAGGAAGTTATCCATCTCTTCATCTTCATCTGAATCATCACTACAACTACAAATTGGTTTTGACTTCTGTTTGTTCTTCTTCTTTTCCTTCTTGGATGCCTTGAAAGCTACTTCCTTCAGGACTAGGTTATCCTATTCTGTTCTCGTTTCATAGGATGTAAATATTCCATGTAGGTCATCCATGCTCAATTTACTGAGATCTTCTCTTTCTTCTAGGGATGATATTTTAGAATCAAATATCATAGGAAGAGACCTCAATACCTTTTTAACAACCACTGATTCATCAACTTCTACTCCCATCCCTTAATAGTGTTAACTATTTCACCAACTTGCATAAGGTAGGTTGCAATGTCTTCATCTTCCTTCATCTTCAACTATTCAAACTTAGCTCTAAAAATTTGAAGCTTATCTCCCTTAACCTTTTCATCTCCTTCATAAATATTTTGGATTTTATCCCAAATATCCTTTGCACTGTCACAATGCATAACCTTGACAAACACAGAACCAACTAGATTGCTCAGAATAGTAACTTTATCCTTTGGGTTGTTTTCACTGAGTTTCTTTCCATCTTTGTCAGTTGGGGGAGTGGCTGGTGATGTATACCCATATACTACTGATTTCAAAACATAAAATCCTTCTTCCCATAAAAAGGTTTCCATCCTTTTATTCCAAAAGGTATATTTCTAATCGTGAAACACTGGTGCTCCAATCTTAGCGTATTCTGTGATCTCCTTCTAGTGGTTAGACTAATTCCTAAAGGACCTGCTATGATACCAATTGTTGGAATACTGAGAGGGGGGTGAATCAATATGAGCACAATTAGTACTTTTAATCACAATATAAAACCTCCAATAATGTTCAACAATTTATCATTAGAATTCAACATATCATCATCACCATAATTCAATGCATAAACATCACATAAACACAGTACACAAGAATTTTAGGTGGAAACCCAATGTGGGAGAAAACCACATAATTTTTTTCTTATTTGTCAAATAGTAGATTCATTGGAAGCACCAACTTCTTATTTCTCTAGCTATGATTGGAAGGAGGCTCCAACCCCCTATTTAGAGGCTGCAACTTGAAGGAATATCCAACTCCCTAATTTACCAGCTCCAACTGGAAGGAGGCTACAACCCCCTTTCCTTTCCCCATCCAACCACCCTGAAATATAGATGTAGACCTATATGTCCCTACCTATGTCGTTGTAACTGATAACTTATTGTTGCTACTATTTATGATACTTCTGTTGTTGCTATTGATTTCGATATCTCATCAATATTGCAACCACACATACCTCATACGAATATTCACAAGAGAGTTCTCCAAATCAAATGATTATGAATCTCTAAGACATATATGTTCCTGATTTTTTCATAATACACAACCTAAAATACATAGGAAGACATACCTTCAACATGTAGCTAACCTTAAGTTTTAGAACCCTGATCTTCAACAATTTTTCCTCGTAGGTCTGAGACCCTATATACTGTCTTCTCACAGATGTCCATGCTTTTCCTCACTGCAACCCATGGATGTTCACACTTTTACTCTTGAAACCCATGAATTTAATCAAAGAACATTTGTCTATAACTTCTTCTTCGTATGCTCGGATCCTGCAAACTTCTTCCCTCATTGGTCTTCGCTGACTACGACTCAATACCTCAAATATGCCAATTATTATTCATAGAAGTAATATTCAATTGACTCTGTTCTGTGTTTTAATGAGGATCTCATGATGACATTCATCTGACATGCTCATGCAACTAACATGCACCTTGTTAACTTCTGATGCACCTTGTTAACTTTTGTTTTGAGTTACTTTAACATGCAACTGACATGCATCTTGTTAAATTTTGTTTACAACTCATTTACCTTAATGACATCCAAATTTTTAAATTCTTGTTCAAGGGTTGACATCAATGAAAACCAATCTTTCAACAATTCAATGACAACCAATCTTTAAACAACTAATCTTTCAACAATTAATCTAAAAAATTAATCTTTCAACATTTCATTGCTTCTCTTGTGAGGGTTCACTGGAAAAGACGTAAACGAATGGAATCATATATCAAAATTTTTGAAGAACACCAAATATGTAAGGTTGTTACATGGCTATTAGGGTCTTCTCCAGGTCTCCCATCGAATTTTGGGATATCAAAAGGTAGTTTAGCAGTGATTGGAGGCCAAAATGGGGCATGCAATATGGGATCATTGGTCAAACTCGACATATCTGGAAGATCTAATGTAGCCAAAAAATGGAAGTTGTTGGTTAACCTATGGATACTGGTAGTAACCATGTGTCAGAGGAACACCAGTAGGACCATACACAGGTTGCGAAAGAATGGAAAAACTAGATGGTCCTCCCATATATTGTGGATGACCAAATGATCCTCCTATGTATTGTGGTTGACCTAAGGGTCCTCCCATGTACTACGATTGACCTGATGTCCCCCCCATGTACTGCGGTTGACCTAATTACCCCCCCCATTTATTGAGGTTGGCCTGATGGACCTCCCATATACTGTGTTTAAGGGGGATGTTGTGATGGAGTCATGGGGTTCACAGATTGATTGGGAAAAATTCCTTGCTGACGAATTCCCGTCAGATTAGGTTGACCCCATAAATGATTTGCAACTCATGGATATGGTTGTCTAGGATACACGCCAATAGTAGTGGGAATATAAGGATTTGCATGAGCAAATCTCCCCCATGTTTTTTGTTGTTTCCCCCTAATAGGAGTTTGCATCATAATTGAGGGTTGCCCCCCAACAAATGGTTTCCCTCCAGCTGAAGATTGACCTCCAATGAAGGGTATAGAATAACTCCCCATATATAAATTTGGAGATGTAGTTTATGTAGCTTATGTAATAGTGGTTGTGTGAAAATTTTTACTACTGGCCATTTGATTGATAGGATGACCAAGTAAAGCACTTGGTGTGTGCATATGTGGGATTAGTGAAGCAGGAATATTACTCGACCCATGCACAGAGATAGATGTACTTGCAAGTGGTTGTGTCAAAGTAAACTAAGTCATGGATGTTCCCCATAAAGAAGAATAAAAAACATTAGTGATCTATGCCAGTGTGGCTATCTCTGGGTTCATTGGAAGAATCCATATTCCATCTATGTAATCAGAAAATAACCTATTGTATGAACTAGTCAGTAAATGATAAGAAGAATAAGAATCAAGAAATCTTGTGGATGGTTTTTCAACAAGTGGTGGGCAAAGTGGAGAAGTTAAAGGGGGATTTTTTTAAGGTACAACACCTTATATGAAGGTTGTGACTGGTTTTTCTGTGTGTTGGCCACTTCCAGGAGCTACACTCTCAGTTTTAGAAGTTTATTCCTTGACCATTCCTTTATTAGAAGAGTCTTGTTGAGATTCCCAAACTTTAGGATCCAAACCTTACATTCTGCGGGATCTTCGAAGCCCTTGATCGACCACGGTGAAAGTAAAATAACAATCCTTAAGGACAACTATGAACTTTGAAAGTACACACCCCTAAAAAATATCGACAGGTAATCAACCAAACTAACAATATGTTAAATACCTATACCAGATATGCAAATATACTTCAATAAGGACAAGAATAAACCATAAACTATTCACCATAACATGAACACATGTAATGTTCCTGACTTGGCTAGTTAATGAAACACTGCTAATCTATGTGTAGGATCAATTGTTTACAACATATAAATGATCATGCAAATAGAAAATACGACAAAGGACTGCAAAGTTTATATTATGATATCTCTGTGGATTAATAAATGGTCAAATGCGGCTGAATAAACTGACAATACTTTACTAGATCAAGAGACAAAGGATATTATATGGAATACAAATAAGAAACTAAAAGATAATACCTAGAATATGGGAGCACTGCGGAATCAATGGATGCACTGGGACTATGGAAGCTCTGGCGGTAACTGCTAGAAGTCTAGAAATTTCACCTTGGGAGATGTACATCTTAGAATGGCCTAGAAACTATCCCAAATGATGCACCCTACTTTAGTCCTCAGTACTGATAACTTTCAGACCCTTTTGTTGGTGAGTTTGGACCCCGGATGGATCCCCCTGGGGGAATGCACCCCTCTTTCTCTTGCAAAATGCATCCTAGTGATTCCACCATCGGAATAAGATGAGATATGTCTCAAAATGACCACCTTGTTATACTAGGAAATGGGTTGGAAGGGTTTCCCTGAATATGGCATGATGCTCACTATGGAACCCCAAATGTATCCACCAAAAGTGTGGCACTTCCAAGTCTGGAAAATGCGCCCCAGTTGATTCCTCCGTCGGAGTCTGATGAGGAACCAAGAAAAAGATGCACCTTGCCTTCCTCTCAAATGGGTCATAGGGAAATCTTAGAATTCTCCCTGGATGGGATAAGTCGACTAAAAACCCTCTCAGAAGTTGCACCCTCACTCTGGATGAATGCGCCCTTGTTGATGAACACTGTGTAACTGCTGCTGAAGAATGATGGAAGACCTGAATGATCTCCCCAATGACTAGGGTGTGTCTCTCAACACTAAAATCAACCAACTGGTGTCTTCCTCCTGGAATCCACTGAACTATCTCTCCTGAGATGCGCCTCTTCTCCTCAATGACAAGTCATAATCTGCATAATAATGAATTAGGTCACTGATCCTTCCTTTATAGCTTTCCAAAATCCTAAATCATGCTGAAACCCTAATTCATTTTTGACTTCCAAAACCTTAAATCACTATTGAAATCCTAATTCACCGTTGACTTCTATTTTTAGCTCATAATGACTTAAAAGCGATTTTAACCCTTTTTAACTCAATGTCACTTTCCGAATATAACACTTGTGACTGGAGTGACCTCTAGTAACCCTATTTACCCCTCTTTGGCCATGGCTATAGTCTAACAGGGCGGTTAATACCATTAAGCCTCCTCTTTGGAGCTCCTATTTGGAAAGGGACATTACAACACAAGAATATAGAGAAAACCCTTGAGGTAGGGTAACACCATATATTATTCCTTAAGAAAGGAGTGCACTCCTCAAGAAACACTTGCTTGTTACAATGACAATATTGTTCACTATGCTTCATTACATTGCTTACACGTCTTTATATAGCTCTCTCTATCTCCTAAGAACCTTCTAGAGAGCCTTCTCACATTTATTACATCGAACTACCTTAGTGGTCCTTTATTAATATAGTGGACCTAGTCCACCTTACATTGAATGACCACATTATCATATATTAAATGACTTCCACTAATAATACATAAGCACATTCCCATTGGGTACCTCCCTAGGTACCCCATATTACCTCCCTAGGTATACTACATTCCATCCCCCTTCACATGTTTCATCCTCAAAACACGAGAAGAAACCATACAATATGATCGAATAAGCAATGTATCGAATTGGTACCAAGTACGACCATCCATCCATCCCAATGGAAGTCGAACATGATGTCCATTTGTTGCCTTTCCACTCTGATATTGATTTGTATTATGTTGGTGTTTCCATGGGATTAGTTCTCTAGCTTGATGTCTTTCTGTAGTGGTGCTAGGCCTCCATGCAACTCTTGATCGGTTTCCTATCTGGTGCCCTGCTAGAGCATAAATGTGTTGATGCACATGCCCTTGCCTTGATGAGTGTTGTGTCTCTAGATGATGTGGATGGAGATATACAACAACTGTAGGAATTTGTTCTTTTTTCTTCAAATCTACAACACTTTGTGCCTTTGAGTCAATGACTTCCTCAACTTCCTGATTATGTCCTTTATGTAGTTTTTCTTCATCTCCTTATGTAGAATCTGCTCTGATTCAACTTCAGACTCGACAATAACGTCTTTGCTAGCTTCCATGGGTCCATATTTCTTACTAAGAGACACATCCTGCAATGTAATTTTCTTTTTCTTGTACCACAAATTCAAAAAATTCTTTTGCACATTAATATTAATGGTACCCACTGATTCTATCCAAGGATATCCCAAAACAATATCCACTTCATCCATATCCATAGCACACAAATCTGAATGCAACACATATTAATCCATACTGAGCTTCAAGTCTTTAAAATTTTTAACATTTTCACTCTCAACCTGTGTGCTTTGGATATTCTTTGCAGGAATTTGCAATCTATTAACCAACTGAATATTGATAAAATTATGCATGCAACTAGGGTTAATAGAAACAATAACCTTCTTCTTATGAATACTGTTTGCACCCTCTTCATCACCTTGGTGAGAAAATAAGGGGTGCTTACATGCCCAGTTGGGTCTTGCTGAGCATGACAGCTGTAGAGGAAAGAGTTAGAGAAAGAACAACAAAACTATAAGCAAAGGAAAGAGTTAGAGAAAGAACAACAAAACTATAAGCAAGAATTAAACTAATACAAGCTAACACCATAAGCATATGGATAAAGAAATAACAAACACAAAAAGACCAATATCACCAATGTTTTTAGGCTGATCTATTGATGAAATCAAAGAACAATGAAGAAAGGGGACTATGAGTCCCTTCTTCCTCCAAAGGAAGGCTCTTGGGCCCTCACAAACTTGTTCTCCTTACAATAAGAAAAATAAAGATGGTGATGAAAGAACTCCTAGCACATCCACTCAATGGAGAGGTGGATGGCTCAATGAGATGGTGCCAATGTGTTATTGTCAAGGAGTGAGTCCTTAAAACAATCTAGGCAGAATAACATTACATGAAATTCC
>CBVK0101537077.1:0-12406 GCA_900067695.1 Picea abies | reverse complement strand
GCCATTAAAATCAAACATTGGAGTCTGAGTTAGGGAGTGTCAAAGTACAGTATCGTGAAATTTATCTGGGACCCCCATCTAACATAGGGGATAAACACGAGGTCACGCATGGAAAGGTAGCGGAGATAACCCCTCCAAAGCTGGACCAATCGTAGTGGAGAACACATATAGAGGGCTTGTCTTGGGATTCCGTCGATTGCATTTGCCACAGAGCTTCGTGGGTCTCGAATCCATTTGAGGTCCTCAGTTGTCTTCCGAACCACTTGCTTTCGATAACCTTGAAAGGTTTCAGGCTCAATACCCTGCTCATTGCGGTCTACCCGACTTTCAACTGTACCCGCATGGTGACTGTTTGCGTGCTGATAACCTAGTTGCCTACCTTTTTAGAGAGATACACAGGTGACTGCAGGGGTATACCACGGTACCTAGGACAGACATCAGGCCATGATTTGCAGAGTATACCTGGAGGGTGCTTCCGTGTTCGAGTTACACTTGCATCGGTAAGTTTCTCTAGTGTTGGTTGTTGTAACTGTTCTTCCAATTAGTTTAAGTGTTTTCTTGTTTTATCTTGTAGGGACTTTTTTTTTTAAGTGTGTGTTATTTTTTGAATGAATAGAAAGCCCTAGAGTGTCTTTGATCTTCTCACATAGTGGAGGATCACGAGCTCTACCGGTCATGAAGGCTTCTGGGCCTATCACCGGTTACACTGGAGCCACCTCTGCCACCACTAAGGCGAAAGCTAGACCAACAAGGGTATTTTGAAGCGACCGGGTCACAAGAAATTGTGCCTGACCAACATCTGGAGGAAATGACTGTTTTAGACTTTGGAGCTCTTGGTCCACCTGAAACTCCAACCATTAATATTTCAGCACCCATCATCGTACCAATTCACCTTTACGAGTTCTAGATAGTGTCCCATGCAGCAATGGAAACAAATGTTGTCACTGCTTCTGGGAATTCTTCAATTCCCACTACGGTTGTCACCATAGGAGAGTTTCCACCTCCTAACCCACTGTCACCAGTCCGAGCCACCATGGTATCAACAACCTCTACCTCACATAGTGGTCCGATCCCGTTTATGGCGGCGGCCATAACCCCTTTCACACTAAGTGTGACAGGCCCTCCGTTCTCATATAGGATTCCTAGCTCAGGTACAAGTCCTGTACTTTCCTACTCCACTTCACAGACTTTAGGTCTTGGGGCAGGGAGCTCTAATTCTCCTCTACAAGGCCACATGGGGGGAACTTCAGCTCCTTTTAATGCTTTCTCTTACGGGGGAGGTCATATCCTCCTTCATCCCCTTCACTCGGTGGCTCGCACTAGCCATCCATCGGGCCACATGCACACCATAGTTTATTTGGAGTAGGGAGTCAAGGACCACCTTCTCATAATATGCCGGTAAGTTTGACATTGTTTTCTTGGTTCAGTGCGTTTGGTAACAACACCTTCTCATCAACTACTTTCCCGAATGGGGGCAATCCCGATTTCATACAATTTATTCCTATGTAGGGTACTATTCCTGCACAGGGGGCACACCCAGGAACTTCTTCCGCATTAGGGCCTTGGAATTCTTAGTAGGGATCCATTCCCTCATCCAAAATGCTGATTTGGGGAAATTCTTTTCACAATCAATGGAACCCCGAACAAGGTACTATGCCTATCCCCACGGGATCGACATGGGGCAACCCTTCCCAAAGTCATCCGAATGTAATGCACGCCCAACCATCTATGTCCTATTTTGGGAATCAACCAATGATGTCTCCTCACACACAAAATCCGTACACTGGTCATGGCCATGGTTTTTACTAGAACCCAGGCCAGCAGCCAAACTTTTCTTTGCAACCTGGTGCTAGTCAAACTCAAGGTCCCCTTTTCCCAGGTTATCACCAACAACCCAAACTACCTTTCCTGGAAACCTTGCATTTTCCATACTTGACAAGGTTGTTGAATGACCCTATCTGTCATGATCCGCATTGGCCCCCTATGCTGATGAAGTTGCCTTCGGACATACCATAGGTCGAAGCCAAGCCTAATGAAGATCGAGGAGATCATGTGACTACCTTCCATATTTGGTGCTCATCTAACTCGTTGAAAGATGACTACGTACAGTTGCGATTGTTTCAACGTACCCTCATTGGGAGTGCCACAAAATGGTACATTGAGCTCGACCGCTCAAGATACTCTTCCTTCGGAGAATTGGCAATGGATTTCCTAAACCATTTCCAATTACCTATGAGATACGACGCTGGCACACAATTGCTGGCCAATTTCGCACAGAAAAAAGCGGACCATATCTCTGATCACATCCGAGAATGGAGACACTGAAAGAGTTTAATTAAGGTGCCAGTCCCACCAGCATTCATGCTCGAGTGGTTCTTTAATTCTTTGGTCCCATGGTTATCCAAAGATGTCACGATGTCGGGAGTATTTTCCAAAGAAGACACCATCATGAGAGCTCAACAGCTTGAGCTAATCTATTCTCAGTCTGGTTTATTATACGAGATCTTGCCAGATGCACCACACTCAATACTTGATAAAACTAGACAGAGAGTTGGACCACATGCCGATGGTATTATTGGTTCAACACAAACAAAGCCCAATGAGCAACTGATGAAGCAATTGTAGTAGTTGTCTATACAACACACATCGTCCAACCAAACTATTGTTTTGGCTGCTCCCCCTACTAACACGTCGAATGTACACACAGTGCAATCGACAAATCCAAAGGCCACCCATTAGCCTGAAGGAAAGAAAAAACAATGAAAGAAGGGTAAGGGGGATAAGAAACCCACTAATAATGTTAGCGGGGGCAACACTGAGAAATGAAAGGCGAGGTATTCATGCAACTTGTGCATGGAAGACCACCCAACCCACCAATGTCCTCAGCTTGCAGAGGTCCAAAATTTTGTGACACAGCAACAACCTGCTGTGTTAACCAATCCATTTCAGCATGGGAAAAACCTAACCCAAGCCTCTACAATCACGGAAGGGGGTAGTCAAGGACCCTCTCCATCTTCGAACAATCCCGCATCCATGAATGTGTATATGATGAAGGGTGATGCTTTTATATCAACTAGAGCACATGACTATAGTAAACCAAGCACTTCTGAGAAGAGCAAAGAAGCCAAAATCCCATCTCTTCCTCTATATATTGGGAAGACTTTGGGTGAAACAATGACACGCATCCCAAAAGGCACGTTCAAAAAAGATTCTCACAACCCAAACGCAAGGGCTGCCCAGAAATATTTTGTGGTGTAGGATTTGTCTCAAACCCCTTGTGCGATGTCTACTTTGGAGGTCCTCCAAAGCTGCCCTTCCCAAAAGAAATCTTTGTTAATCTCTTTAGGATCTACCAAGACTTGTAATCTGGGTACCATCATGCTGGATACAACCGACTTAAAACCTCATCTTCCTAACCACGTAGCATTTCAGATAGTAGTGGCTCACCCCAAGAAAACTTTTACTCGAAATATTTTCTGCACGGTGGTTGATGAGGGCGCCTCAACATGCGTTATGTCGTTGGCATGTTGGAAGGCCATTGGCCAACCTTTTTTGTCTCCATCACCTACTCTTCTCACTGCTTTCGACGGTCGTTCATTCTGACCACATGGTATCATTCCCTCTTTCCCCATGCAGTTAGGAGGGAAGACCGTGTGCGTTGAGGTAGAAGTAGTCGACGTGTCCCTCGACTACAATCTCTTGTTAGGAAGGAGTTGGACTTATGCCATGCAAGAAATGGTTGCTACATTTTTTCGGGTCTTATTGTTTCCACACGAGGACCGGATTGTGACCATTGATCAATTGTCTTTCTCTAGACCTAACCCTTCATTGGGGGTGTCCGCGGTCTCAATGATTGATAATCCTCAACCAAGCGTAGTCAATGTAGGGGTTGGTTTGTGCCCATCTTTGATGGGTACCTTCGATTACCCGCCCCCTCAAGGTGATGCCAAGTTCATATCCGACCACCATAAGGTTGAGATTTTCCAAGTGTTGTTGTTTCACATGACTTACTTCAACGATCCGTGGATACTTCCTTCCCCATCGGTCACGATGGATGGGATAGGGCACCCAGGCATGTCCATGCCCTTGTTTGCAGCTAAAGTAGCGCACTCTTTAGTCCAATAAGCTTCAGCCAACACAGATCCAACTCTTGCACAAGAGTTCGATCCGCTTCTAGAGCCTATTTGGGATCAAGGTTCTCTCGCTGACACTAATTCGTTAGACTTAGTATTTCCCTCTGACGAAGTAGTAATTGAAGCAATGACTAGTCTAGACAAACCCTGGGATGATATTCATCACAGATCATAGTTCCTCCCAGAGTTAAGCATAATTCAAACCGAAGAATTCACCTTGACTATGACTGGAGATAGGTCTTGTCCTATTAGTCCGTTACCACACATGAGGTCTATGCTGAGGGTAATATGGAAACCATCGCTGAAACCATATCGATCAATATCTCCAGAACCCCTGGCATCATGGAGAATATTTTTGTCGGAGCTGATTGCTCCCCTAGAGAGATTCAAATCTACATAAATCTATTTAAAGAATTTTGTGATGTTTTTGCTTGGTCTTATGAGGAAATGTCAGGCATCGATGAAAAAATAGTCGAACACGAAATCACAACTTATCCAGATGCCAAGCCTGTTCGGCAGAATCTTCGTCCAATTAATCCCAGGAAAGCAACAACCATTAAGGTTGAAGTTGAGAAACTGCTAAAAGCCAGTTTTATCTATCCTATCCATTTGACCCAATGGGTTTCAAATCCTGTGCCGGTCAAAAAAAAACAAGACACAATCCATGTATGTATAGACTTCCATGATTTGAACAAGGCCTGTCCAAAAGATAATTTTCCCACACCATTCATCGACCAGATAATTGATGAATGTGCGGGTTGCGAGGCCTTCTCTTTCATGGACAGTTTTTTGGGATATAATCAAATAAAAATCAAACCCGAAGACCAACACAAAACAACATTCATTTGTCCATGGGGTACATTCGCGTATCGTAAGATGCCCTTTGGTCTCAAAAATGCTGGAGCGACCTTTCAGTGGGCCATGTATTTTGCTTTCCATGACCTCAAGCATATAGTTGAGGCCTATTTGGATGATTTAGCATCTCGATATCACAAGAGAACAGATCATCCCACACACCTCTGACTTATCTTTGAGTGTTGTCGCTACTTCTGGATTCACTTGAATCCAAACAAGTGCATCTTTTGCATAACATTAGGATGTTTCTTAGGCTTCATAGTGTCAACAACAGGGATCATGGTCAATCCTCTCAAGGTTGAGGCAATAATTCAGTTGCCTCCCCCATGCACAATCCTTCAACTTCAGAGTCTACAAGGCAAGGCAATTTTTTTAAGATGTTTCATCTCCAACTATGTCGAGATCACAAAGGGATTTATGTGCTTACTGAAGAAAGAAGTTCCTTTTTATTGGGACGATGCCGCTCAACGCTCTTTCAAAGCATTGAAACATGCCCTCACAACTACCCCTTTGCTTCGACCACCTAACTATAACAAAGATTTCTTATTATATCTGGCTACAACAGAGTCAACCGTCGGCATGGTCTTAGTTCAGGAGGATGACTTGTTCTCCAAATCTGTGATTTATTACCTGAGCCAAGGCCTCGTAGGACTGGAACTCAATTGTTCTCATATCAAAAAAATTGCGTTGGCAGTAGTCTATGTTGTTCAACGGTTCCGTCATTATGTTTTGTTTCGCAAAACCATCGTCATTGCTGTCATGAATCCATTCTAGTACATGTTGACGCGATGGGTAATAGGTGGAGAGATCAGTAGATGGATATTCATCCTCCAGGAATTTGACTTAGATTCCGTTTCAGCGAAATCCAAAAAGTCACTAGTCTTCGTAGAACTTATTTCGGAACTTTCGGTTGAGTCCGGTGATGTTGTGCCTGAAAAGTCACCTATTAGAGGAGATATGTTTTTGATCACATCTTCAGATCCCTAGTACAGAGATATACTTATCTATCTAGAGACTTTGAAGTGCCCCACCTCTTCTTCTCATGATGAGCGTCGACGTATACGCCATCAGGCTAAGAATTATCTCATACTCGATGATACATTGTATCAAAGAGGTGTAGATAGCATCCTACATCGATGTCTCACTCACGAAGAAGTAGTTATCGTGCTTAATGATTTCCATACCAGAGCATGTGGTGGTCATTTGTCTGGGTTGGCAACAACCCAAAATATTTTACGAGAAAGTTACTTATGGCCGACACTAATCAAAGATTGTATCGAATCAGTCAAAAAGTGCCATCCATGCCAAATCTTCTCTCGAAAGATGAGGGCACATCTCACTCCCATGTTTCCTGTCATCACCATTGGTCCCTTCACCAAGTGGGGGATTGATTACATTGCATGCAACCCTCCTTCAGCAAGGGGGCACCGTTATATCATCATAGCCGTAGACTACTTCACAAAGTGGGTCAAAGCTATGCCAACATTTAAAGATGATGGAGAGACTTTGGCTCTCTTTTTATTCAACCAGATAATAGCAAGGTTTTGTGTCCCAAGGGAGATTGTCACTGACCATGGTATTCACTTTCAAAACCAGATGATGACCGAGTTAACATCAAAGCTTGGGTTACGGAAAGAACATTTGTCACCCTACTACCCTCAAGCAAATGGTCAGGTGGAAGCTGTAAATAAATCTCTTAAGACCATCCTACAGTGAACGATCAACTCAACCAAGTCCAATTGGCATTTGATGTTATACTCGACATTATGGGCTTACCGAATGTCTGTTAAGACTGCAACCGGTTTCTCACCTTTTCAACTTGTTTACGGGCTGGAAGCAGTCTTGCCTATCGAATGTTAGATCCTGTCCCTAAAATTGCCAGTACACTTATTTCCAGATACTTCTCCACTTGAAGAACGATTATTATACCTTGAGCGGCTCAATGAGCAGCGTCGTGATGCAGCCCTAGCCAACGAGGCTCACAAACATAAAGTCAAGTGTCAATATGATAGGTTCGTTCATCCTCAAATTTTCTCTGAAGGCGACCTTGTCCTAGTCTATGACCAAGATAAGGACCCCCTAGGGGCAGGAAAATTCAAACCCATGTGGTTCGGACCTTTCATCATAAAAGAGGTTCTAAAAAAGGGCTCTTATCGTCTAGTTGATTTTGAAGGGATTTCTTTGGCAAAGCCTAGAAATGGGCTCTACCTCAAGAAATATTACTCATAGGCAGGTCACCATGGGTAACTTTTTGTAACATATGTATAGTCTTTGTACTATTACTTTCTATTTTCTTTTATTATTGTGGACGTGTCTTTTTTGATGTTATCTTTCATCACTATGGTAGATGTCAAGTGAATCCGAGGTGTTCATTGGGTACGTAGACAGTGCTAGCCGGCACACTTGGAGGCTTGCCTCTGCAGCTTGGGTAATTTTTACACCTCGAGGCCAGTTATTATCTTCCAGAGGTCTATGCTTAGGTGACACCACAAACAATGTCACCGAGTACAGTGCAGTTATTGAGTTGCTTCATGATGCCCTATCATTTGGTATCTCTCATCTTCGGGTCTATTTAGACACTTAGCTGGTTGTGTCGTAGTTAAATAGAGTCTACCATGTTCATGATCTGAATTTACACCGACGATTCCTTAGGGTATGTCTCTTAGAACGAAGCTTTGATTATATTACATATTTTCATGTTCCTAGGAGATTAAACCAAATTATAGATACTCTAGCTAATCAAATTTTAAATTGGCATCTCGCACACATATGAAAGGACATACACATAAACATGTAAATACATTTTTAAAAGGAAAATATAATCCAGAAGACACAAAAAGACATAAAAATCCATATATAATATCATAGTCACCGGAGTACATAGGTGGACGCAAGCACCTCAAAAGTATGACCAATAACGAGTCATGGGGCTTATGCCCTCAAAAAATGTATACAAGTAGTGTTCTCGGCACGTGAAAAGTCTAACTAAGGTTAGGGTCTATGGGCCCTGTTGTACTGGTCAACAACGTTTTCCAAATGCTGAAACAATTGGACCCATGTCTGTGGTGCCCCCACTACATGAGGCTGCATAGATGGTGGTAGATCCTCAATCTTTGCCATAGGGACTGTGTGGGTGAGCGAGGTAAAGTTTCACTCGACTTGTCTCAACATCCTCTCAGCCTCCCCAGCTGGAAGCTCTCCTACTGCTGCTGGTCCCCCTGCGGCGGTAGGTGCGGCCCTTGGCCGAGGATGATGCATGTTCCTCACATAGTCCACTAGCCGCATTGGTCCCACATCTGCACACAACAACCAAATATCTGTCAAATACTCTGGTACAAAAAGAAATGATATATATATAAAAAAAAAAACAACATAAAAATTACATATGTTTCACAAAAAAAACAACAACAAAACAATGATGTAAACTTACCCATCTCTCCTCACTCCTCACCAAGAGGTATTGGTATCTCAGGATCTCTCGAGAAATCAATCCCAGCATAAGGATTATCCTCTATGACTGGGATCTGTCGCGACAACCAAGCGAAGAAATCATCATCAAAGGACTCATTGATCCTTCCACCACCCTGTCGTGGCAGTAACACTACCCATCTACAAACTGCAGGAAGAGAGGCCTGATGTCCTCGTACCACTACTCGAGGAATGAAGCTCAAAACTATTTCAAATAAGAAAGAGCATAGAATGGTCTCGAACATGAAGTTCCTCTGCGTCCGCGATCGGAAATCTGTCAACTGCCTCTTCATACAATCTAGCAGTGTAGTGCTCCAGTCAAATATTTGTGCATTTAATCACTGGATTGCATAGTTTATTTGTGCACGAGACTCCTGATGTAGATCTCCAGAACCAATCATCCGCCCAATCAGTAATCTTGCTTATGGGCACTTGTGAGCTCGATTGGTTTGTACCAACCTCACAATAAAGTCCTATCAATTCTGATATGTTATGAGGCCCCGAAGGAAATGTCTGGAAGTTGACTGGTTCCCCTCTCTTGGAGAGGCCAGTCAAAAAATATATGTCCTTTGTCGTGGGCACCAGTGACTGCCCCTCTAACATAAAGGCCTCTACATCAGGATGCCGATAATCAACCAAGGCATTCAGTAGCCTAGGTTGTGCCCGCATAAAAGGACATAAGAAGAACTTGAGCAACCCACATTGCACTAAGGCAGCCACAACATTGCGGTCTTCCCTGATCAACTCACTAACCTCCTCATGTTCTCTTTCTCTCCAGTGAACATACATCCTGCAAAACACCAAGTTCAGGAAGGTTAACCCTTGTTTTTCAAATTTTTTCATTCAATAAGGGGGGTCCACGTGGGCTGTATTGCTGACAGTCCCATGTAGACACGTGAAATTTTTACTCTGCTCGAATGTACATGCGGCCTATCTTAAGAAAACCTGCGTGGACCTAGGGCCGACCTTTTGAAGGTCGATGCCCCCCCAAAAATTGAAACCCAAAGCATAAATAACGATTTAAATTGCAAGAGGAGAGAGTTTATACTTACTTGTTCCAGACAGATGGTTGTTTCGTCCACTGTAGCTCCCAAAATCACCACTTTTATCCAAGGGGCTTTTTCTCTCCAGAGTCAATTTCCAAATCAGCAATGGTGATAATGAGCTGCCAACTTCTATTTATAGAATTTTTGGCCTCTTTTTGTCACTTTTTTGGCCCCCCTTATTATTTTCTTTAAACCAAAAACCATTTAGAGTGATTCAGGAGTTGCATTGGAAGGGTATGATTGGGTATCAGGACATTTTTTTTTTGGAGTTTTGGGTAACTTTGGAGTTAGGGATAACTTTTGAGGATCAACTTGAGCATGTAGGTTAGGTTTCTACCTTGACTTTTGTATCTCGTTGTCTTTATCCCTTTGCCATAGGATCGATCCCATTAGGTTGTGACACGAAACCATCATTGTTGCTTTAGAAGTGTTTCTAGTTGGTGGTAGATCTTACCAGAACATGGATGCCCTAGGTAGATCCTGGTTGCATTATGATGTCCATGCTGTCTCTAATCACTGTAGGCTCGGGAGTCCTTGTTGTTTTTCTTGATTACGAGTTTGAGCCTCATTTGCATGATTCCTTTTCACTCTTGACCTCACCCTCGAGACTCCCAAAAGACATAATAGGTCTTCTTTTAAGCCCTTTTCAGACCCTCTAAACATGAAAAGATTGTCTAGCAATCTTGTGGCCTTTCACGCTCGTTAAACTGAAATTTGAAGTCACATCTGTCTGACGGTAGTTTACCCCTTTTTCGGTCCATATGGTCAACTGTACGAACAAAGGTATACTCTACGGAACTTCAGTTCTCTAGAAGTGTACCCTCAGGTATAATTTTAACCGTTTTTCGGGCCCGAGGGACTAAATGTACGAAAAAGGAACCCCCACGAAGTCCATAGTTAAGCTCTTTTTCAGAATCCCTAAAATTGAAAAGATCGCCAAGTGACCTTATTCTTTCACACTCATTAAAATGGTCCAGAAGAACATTCCTGACGGAGTCCATAATTAAGATTTTTTCAGACTCCTTAAAAATGAAAAAATGGCTGAGTGATCTTGTCTTTATCACACTCATTAAAATGGTTTTGAATAGACATCTTTTCGATTCTAATTTACCCCTTTTTCGAACCGAATAGACTACTTTCAAAAAAGGTACCCCACTGGAGTCTCCTTTTACGTTTTTCAAACTCTCTAAATATGAAAAACCACAGAGCTTACCTTCTCTGGGCTCGTTAAACTTACATTGAAGGACGTTATCATTGTGTGTTTTATTAATCTCATTTGCATACCCACATCTTTGGCCTAATGCCGGCTACATGTTTCTCTCAACTGAACCATCTGAAGCATGCCTTATATGCAAGCCCTGTAGCACTTTGCCTCTATGTCTTGACACCTTTGGCCCCTGGAGGATTTTTCCCAAGTGTTCTTTTCTTTCATATGTCCCTTTTCCCTGAGCATCTCTGTGTTCCGTGCGCTTGGAACTAGTATGTTTGCGACACTCGATCCTCCTTTGTAACGTAACATTGTTTTATTCTTTTTCCAAAATTATTGAAAAAGACAGAAAAATCAAATATACCCCAAAAAGAGGAAGGAAAAGTATTTTCTTTATTGGCAGCATAATGAGTCTCCCTTGTATAAAGCACATCTGTCTGTTTGTTCGTCAAACTGTGGGATTTAATACGACCTTAGGAAGCCGTTCTTGCTACATAGAGATGTGTCCTCCTCCATTTGGTTATTTTTCCAAACATATGGAGAGTTTGTGTTGCCTCCTACCTCGTAAACCTATATTAATGCCATGTTGCTTGAGTCTCATCATTTTTTGTGCTATTTTCCAAGGGAAGTTTTTACTAAGCCTGAGTCATCCCCTTTGTAGTTTGTCTCTTGCCCTCATGCCCAGCCATCCTAAACGTCCAATCAAGTCTTTGTTTGAAATCAATGAAGCCTTCAGTTTGATCATCAAGATTCTCTAGTCCATGATTGACGAGCCGTCGAAGACCTCTAGGTAGTGAAGTCATACACTCATATTACACTCCTACCCGAGTTTTGAAGATTTTGAAGTTGTTTCTTGAGCTCTGAAGACCTCATCTCTAGACATTAGGCCTTATTAACTTCTAAGAAGATGGATACTCTACACGTATATATTTTTGATTTCGAGATGTAGCTCTGTTGTGTATTGTTCGTAGCTACAGTTTATATAGTTATATGACATGGATCTACAGTGTATTTGATTGTTAGCCATGATTCTATTTTATCCCAAGAATGGGTATGCCCGCCTCGGTGAGACAATTTTTATTTTGCAGACGACACCTCCCAATTCCTAGTCCCTGGGCTCACTTGTTCGACACATCAGTAAAGATTGTTAATGTATTTCGGTCATCAGATGCTCTTCTAACCTTACACATTAGGGGGCATTTGTTATAACCCTAATTTGCACCAGACATGCTTACCTGACATTAAGCCATCTCAAATTCCTTCTTTGCCAAAACAATGTTGAATAACTATTCTTAAAAACACCTTTTATAAAGGCCCACGCACCCTGCTCCATTACTGCATGCGTGTACATGCTAGCTAACCCAAGACAACCCGTGTACCTAAAAAAGAACAGAAAAAGGAAAGTTGTTGATGGAACACACAACTTTGGGTGAGTTAACTAAAAATTTCGGCCATGCATGGCCGAGGGTTCGACCAAATACCTAGCTTCTTCTAGCCTATAAAAGAAGGGTTAGGGGTCCCATTTGGAAGAGGAGAATCATAGTAAAGAAACTATACCTGATTGCGCATTCCCTTTGTCCCAACCCTTTAGCCATCCTTGTGCAAAGAGAAATATAGAGCAAAGAAGTTGGAGGATAGTCAAAGAGGAGCCCAGGACTAGGTTCGCGGAGCAGTGGTCGGCTTCATCATTGTAAGTT
>CBVK0101537075.1:0-20867 GCA_900067695.1 Picea abies | reverse complement strand
AGGGAAATTGGGTATGGCAGTTATGCCTTCATTTTTTAGTAGCTCGAATCTATTCAATACAGGTGCAAAATTAAGGAGATTTCCCTATAGATCTCAACATTTGGGATACTTGGAAACTTGAGGGAATTAATGCCAAATTCAAAAGAAACTCGAACTCAGGGAATTGTAGATTTTTCTCAATGGCCACAAATAACAATTAGAATGGTGATAAAACATATAAAGGTTGAATTTTTGGAGCATTTTCAGGAGTTCAGCAGAAGAATAAAAACATTGTGGCAGTTTGAGGGCAGAGTATTTCAAATGCCCATATTTTTAGGCTCAAAATCAGGCATCGGGAGTTCAATTGTTTTTTTTTCAAGGCCAGGTAAATTTGAGGTCAACATCCTATGTTACAGTTGTGCATGTTGGAAACATACATATTCATTGAAAGATCATGTCAAGGTGTTAGGAATCTCATTAACAAGACGGAGTATCGGGATTGATGGTGAAAATTAAACTTGCAGATGGTGAATTAAGTATGGAGGTCTTCTATCATCACAGTTGTTTTCTTTAAATGAAAAAAAAAAATTAGTATGAAGAGGCATCCACAAAGTCTGGGCAGTTCAACAATTTTTCCAGATTTTCAGCCAACAAATTCAGTATTACGAGGGCATCAAATCAAAAAATATTGAGCATACTTTAGGATAAAAAATTAGACATTTGATAGCAGTGAAGAAATTTCATCCTTTCCAGATATCGATGAAGAGTAATTTCAGTTTTTCTTTATCCATTGAAACAACAGACAAAAAAATCATTTACAGGGAACACATGGCAAATTAGATCACAAGTGGCAGTTGAAGGAAGATTTTAAAGATATTTGTTGACAACAGAGAATGATGAGTCAATTTATTTCCAGATTTTGTGGTAGAAAAACAAGGATAAGATCTAGCTTCCCAAAGTGCAAAGACTTTTTCATCCAAAGTTTATTGTAAATTTGTGATTAGTTCTTCATCAAACCCGAGATATTGTAGCTTTTCTTTGATCATGTTTATACTTTTTATTTGACTTACTTTCCAGTAAATCAACAAAACAATTGGGTTTGTTTTGTTATTTAAACTATGCTTTTGTAAGTAGAGAGTGTTGGGACCTGTGGAAGGAACTTTTCCCATTATTGTAATAAGCTCACAGAGCATTTTTATTTCAAATCTATAGGGATACAAGATCAATTGTTTCAAGATTCATGTGCCATAACTATCAGTGAATTTTTTCCCCTGTAATTTGTTTTCTCTGTTCCCATTATGTTTTTTCTTTCCTTTATTATCTTGCAGAAGTTTTAAGAACATAATTTGTTGAAATATACACTTTGATTCCTACTGTGGATAATCTAAATGTTTTCTTTAGATATTTAGTGGCAGAATTCTTCATTGCTTTGTTGCTAAATTGATCCTTTCTCTTTTCTTCTATTTCACTTCATTCAAATTTACCGGATCCAATAGTATGTCTACCTTGCCTTGTTTCACTTTAGATTGATACTTTTGCATATTGATCACCTTGGCCTCTATGAATCCATTTCCCAATGGCCCTCCTCTGTTGTTCCAACCAAATATATCAAAACCAAAACAAACCCCTATACTTTAATAACTAGCCTAATATCCTATTCCAAACCAAGCTAGATCAAACAGAGAGAGCCCTCTTTGAGTCTTGGAGGGCTAGATCCAGGACTCCAAGCAATTTGATGTTACCTCCGTGATTGCCTCCACAACCTTGGGCAAATTACAGAGTGCTAACAGAAGGCATGTTTGGTATTTTTGTGTACCTGGAAGGAAAGTTTTCTCTTTAAACATGGGGAACCTACGTAATCAATATAGAAAGTCTTCGAGGAAATAAAAACCCATTGAAAAGGTAATTGAAGAAAGATAAAAGGTAAGGTTAGATATAAAAAAACATAGGGTTTTAGCAGAGGGAAATCCAAATTCTACTGCAAAAGATGTTGTTTTTGTTTCTCCTCTATCAATACAAGAAAAGTGCAGGATTTTAGTAGAGGTCGATCCAGTTCATACTTCTAGTGAACCTCCAATGACTTTTCATCAAGACAAGTTGTTGTGGATAACTATATGATGACAGATTCGCTTGAAGATGATTATACAATGGATTAAATTAGAGAGCCAATTGGTGCACAAACGTCTAGCAAAGAAATTATAGTGGTGAAACCTCTTATTGGACAGTCAAACATTCCAAAAACTAGTCATGAGAATGTTCACTCTCCTCCCATAATTTATTTGCAAGTGATTGAAGGGGAAATAACTGCTACATTTGTAACTCCACAACAGAGAGGTCAAGAATGTTGGAATACATGTCCATTATCCCTACCTATAATGAGTAGTGTGCAACAGAGAACTCCTAAACACATTTAGGTGGATGAAAGTGGTCTAGAATCACTTGAAGGTAAGTTACCTAATCAAACTATTCGTTATCATTCATATAAAGTTATTAAAGAATATTTTGAGAAAAAATATGATGCAACTAAATGATCTCATTGCAATTATGTTGGAAGAAAAAAACTCCATGCAAACTATAGTTGAAGATGCACAAATAAATAAGGGAACATCCTTCCTCCTCGAAATCATACTTCTTAGCATATTTGGTGAAATCCTTTTTCTTAGCCTTGTACCATTTTTTGTAGAATCAGTTATGCACCTCCTTGCTAAGATGCTGAGCCCACACTGTGTTAAGGGTTCAAATCCCTAGTGGGACTTGTGAGGACATAGATTAAAATCTGAAATAAAATTCAAATTTTTTATTAGATCTTTATTTTCATAGGGTTTCTTCATTAGTATAGATTTTATTTGGATTTATTTTTTATTTTTCTTAATAAACTTCATATTAATTTTAGACTTGTATTTGTACACAGTTATAATAGTGATTAGTTAATATTATGTTCAATTGTGTATAATATATGTTTAAAAAAATGTAACATTATTGTTATGTTTTCACGGATCACGTGGATTGTGAGCAATAGATCAAATTGATGGTGAAATCGACAGTTCACGCTCTTCCGACATGCAGATGTTTAATGAAAATGACCCCAGCGTGGTGATGTCACAAGGTTTTATGCTGATGTGACATGTTGAATGATGAGGAAACCTCGCTATAAGATAAAGTTGATGCAAAACCATTTTCCCCGAGAAACGCGGTGTTATAAAAATAAACCACTTACCGCCTCTTGAAAAAAAATAGTTTTGATTTTATAATCACATTTTTGTACATAATCTCTTTTATTATGATAATTAATCCATTGTGTTTATAATGAGGGTTTAGTTATAATAAAATAAAACATTGAAAAATGTCATTCTGTTTGTTTTGTCAAAATAGGAATGTCACTATTTCGGATTTCAGATTCCTTTCCAAATCGGAGTTTTCGACACTAAGTCGACCAATGAATTAAGGGTTTTTTCTTTCAACCAATTTCTCGGGTAAGAATCAGTTTAAATTGTCCCGTTCTATTCGTCAAATATGTCAAAATTATCTAGTTCAAAAGGACCCAAGTTTGTGTCGAATAAAGAGGCAATTTTGGTAGATAAAGATTGCCAATTTTTTTACCCTAGGATCTCCTTTGACTTGTACGAATTGAAAAATTCATCAACAACCGGACATAGGGAATTAAATGACTATTTTAATGCCCAAGGTTTGAACCTGGACCATTTTATTATGCCCCAAACCTATAACTTCCAAGAATTTTTGCATTGATGTACACAAAATTATGTTTCTTCTCCGAGAAGTGTGTTAACCGCAAAAGGGTCATCATCGTTTGGAATCAAAGCTAATTCAATTGCCTGAATGTTAAATGTAGAATAGTTTACTAATGGACATATTCTAAATGAGGAAACTATTAGAGTTACTTCACACACACCTAGGATTTCCTTTTCCTAAGGTTTTTATTTGTTTATTAGTCATAATTAGTCATTATCTAGTCTCCTATATTTTAGGAGAGAATATTCCACCTAGAGAATATTCTCTTTCAGTTCACACTTCAGTTTGACTAGTTGAGTTGAGTTTAGATGTTTCATTGGGATCAGCACCATGCAACATTGGGATCATCACCATGCTAATTCGACCTTGCCTTGGTATCATCACCACAGTGGCGCATTAGCCTTGATCCCTTGATTTAACTCCTCACTACTTTCTGTTTAGTCAGTTAACTGAAGACTAGTTGACTAGTTAACTCAACTAGGTGGCAGTTCACTCCCGTAACTGCCTGAGAGACTAGAATTGGTGGCAATTCACTCCCGTAACTGCTGGTGTGTGTCCAGATCACTCTAGACCACCACTATGGCGACTTGGTTCACCTCAATTCGAAATCATTGAGTTATACAGAGTATATCATGTGTAAATTACTCATTATTCACAACGGTTAATGAGAACTCTTCCATTCTTTCTCTCCTTCTTCTTCCTTTTCCAATTATCTCTGCAAATGTGTGTGTTATTGTTTAGATAAATCTATTCTATGAAAGTTCAACACATTTACAGAAACCCTAACTGTTGAATTTAATCAATTAAATGCTTAAGACAAACAAGCCTTTCTACAATCCTTGATGGGAAACAATTCTAGTTCTTTACAAATTTCTGAAAGTTATGAATCTAGAATATTTTCAACTAATGTATAGGAAATTATCGCTATGATATGTTAAACATTGGGATATGAATCTGATAAAGTTTTGGACAATTCTATTTTGGGTTTTCTTAGAGCCATTTGTCCTCCTACCACTTAGTTAATGTCTAGATTCTTCTTTTCTCAATTTATAGTAGATTCTCTACATGAACAATTGAATGACTTCTCCTTGAACAAAGCTTGTTGATTTCAATCATACCTAGTTTATCTGTTCCTTTTTTATAGAATGAATAATTTTCAAGGTTTAAATTTAGAAGTTGAAGACACAGTTAAACAACCTTTATCATTGATCCATTGGACATCCTTAGTAAGAAAGAAACCTTAGAATGTAGGTTTTATCAACTATGTTAATACTTTCATGTTCATTTCATACAGTCTATTTCATGAAGATATTCCTCCAATGATTTTTCCAAAAATAAAGTCTATCTTGCATGATTATTATGAAACTAAGCTTGGGGATTGGTTTCTTTTTTAAGATCATACTAGAATTAGAGTTTATGGAGCAGAAATTGGTCCTGTTAAATTACCTAAATTTCTCACCTTAAGAATTTTTTCTCTTGAATTTGTTAGACAAAGTTTAAATTATGATAATATTCATTTCATGCCAAGAAATAAAAGGACTAAATTTAAGCTCAAAAGGGAAATTGGTCCTTTCATTTTGTATAATAGGACAATATTACAGGTTGTGGAGAAGATGCTATTATATTTACATTTTGAAAAAGAAGAATCCTAGCAATATGATCCTTTGGGGGTCATTAATGCCAAAATATTGGAGTTTGAAATAACATGATATGAATACCCGAGAAAACCCGATCTAGAAAAAATCAGGAATCTTAATAGCTGACACAAAGTTTAGAATAGGTCCCTATCATCCCAAGCTGAGGATATTGATACTCCTCAATAAAAAGAGAAGGCATTAAAGAGAAATTTTAATCAAGAATTCCAAAATATTTCATAAGCAGTGGAAGGGTCATCAAGCAATAGGCTGAGAATTGAATATTTTATAGTAGAAGATTTAGAGGAAGAGGTTCAATATGAAATAGGGACGGTTGGAGAAATCCAAAATGAACCCATTTACTCGATGGATCTTCTTCCCTCATTGTTTTTTAATCCAACAGGAGAAGGGACTTCATAAATGAAACCCCAAAGCATATTCTCAAAATATGACAGTATGAAAGACAAGAATGCACAAATAAAACAACTTTTACTGCAAAATCTAGATCACGATTCATAAAAAACAAGGTTGTTGCCTACAATAGACTTCGAGAAAGGGGGATTGAATTTGTTTGTTTTGGAATCAACAGGTACAAGTGTTCAAGGTCATAGTAATTATAAGTCAGTAAATATTTCTTTTGATCTTGATTAGGTATCCATATTTGACATGATGGATTTGCACAAACAAACATGAGGGATGGTCAATAGAGACATTACCAAGACTACTCTCAATATGAATAAATTGCAAAGAATGAACAATTAGCTGAAAGAGCAATTGAATCAAGAGAAAACAACATCTAGGGTCAGACAAATGAGAATGGAAGATTTGGAAAATAAACTCCTAAGAATAAGAGATAATGCTATTGATGAAGAACCAATACAAGAGATGATAACTTCTAAGGACAATGAAATAATTATTTTGAAAATACAACTTAAAATCACTGATCTAGATCATGTCCAGATCCCTAAAATAATGGCTATCCAAAAGGAGAAGGAACAACTTTAGAATGCTATATCTCGACTGAATGAACAAGTCAATTTTTTACAACGACATATAGAAGTTCTGAAACAAAGAACTTCATCCTCATCTACAATTGCCTCATCAACAAACAACTTAGAAGAATTGGCTAAGACTTTCGCTGATTTAGATCTCAAAGAAATTGAACTGAAAAAATCAAAAAGAAAATCCTCTACTAATGAAACCGAAATCAAACTTCTAGAGGAGCATGTGGGAGAGAAAGAGAGGAAACTTAAAAAATTACATGGAGAAAAAGCCAAATTGCAGGAAGAATTTGATATGTTGAAAAACAAGTTTTCAGGGAAATCATATCTAATGGGAGCTAGACACCTTATTTGTGATAAAATTATTGAACAAATAAGTAGAATGTGGAGGTCTTTCATAATCATCGAAGAAGAGGTTAGTTTGGTCAGAAAGGTTAAGAAATATGTAGAAGTTTCTTTACAAGAATTAGGTAATAAACCTCAACTGGCTAATCAAATAATTGAAGTGCTCAATTCCAAGACAAAAGAGGAATTGAATCAATCTAGTTTTAAAGACAAAACAAATACAGTCACGGAGGTAGAAAGGGTTTTTACAAAAATAAATCTTATTCAACAGGTCGAGAATAAATTAACCCATCTTCAAAAGAGTGTGCACTGGTTTAATAACCATTATAAAAAAATTGTGGAAATGGGTTTACCTAAAATTTATGGTAAAAAGGGTTTACTTTAAAGCAAGAGAAAACACCAACAAGTTTAAGGGAGCAACATGAGTTTTGAAAGGGCAAACAATTGTTGACTTACTCGATGAAGATTTCTTTCTTTTATGACATCTCAAGACATATGAAAGATATATTGAGGTAAATACTGCCTACAAAAAGTTGTTTTCTTGTAAATGCCCATTAAGTCAGGAGTGGGAACAATTGACAAACCACTTTGAGAAAATGTAGAGACCTTAAAGAATTTGTTCCTAGAATGTTGGGATATTTTGTATATATTTTTGTAATTTTAACTTAAGAATAAGAGGAGATAACCAATTTTGGTTATGATTATGTATCTATAAAATAATATTGTAGAATGATAGAGGAGAAATTTTGGCCGAGATGTAAGTGGAGACTTTTGTAATAAAAATCCATTTTACATAAATAAGAGAGATTCTGAGATCTGGTTTATTAAATCGTGTTCTTTCCCATGACTTGTTTCATATAATATTGTGCACTCATGCTACAACTTCAAATAGACTCATTTATGTTGTAATTATTGCAATTCAATATAACTTCTCTAGCAATAACTTTAAGCATCAATCAAGCATCATATTTTCTTTGTTTAGTGTGAGTAAAACAAGACCAATATTTCGATTTGGAATTGTTGATATTTTGAAATCAAAACACAATATTAAATGAATTTTGTGTTTTTTCTTATACTGAAGGGAAAATCACCTTTATTAACCTTGGATACTCGATTTTCTTTTCAATTTTGTTTATCTTTATTCTGCCATTTCTACTTATGATTTAAAATTATTTAATCAACCAGATCATTCTTTTCTTTTTCTGTCTTTGAGTTATTGGAGTGTTCATTGATATTTAAGGTCAAAAGGATTTATAAATTCAAATATTATTTTCTTTAAGATGTTCTGACATTGTTTGTTGAGCCAAAAACAAGCTCAGGAACAACAAGACTAATGGTTAATAACATGCATTTCCTCCTTGAAGGTCACAAGTTCAAATCCAAAGAAGTATAGATTATGAAATAAATGATTATATGATTATGAATATACGAGACCATGTCCATGATCATCCAGTGGTGGAATATTCACACCTCGTAGTTCTCCTTCTCCCATTTTGACAACAACAACTACATCGACTACCATGGCACCAAGCTTCAACTAGTCATCGTGTACCAAAATTTCCACACTTGTAGAAAAAATAACAATATCTACTTCCTAAGAAGTATATTCATCATTTTCCCTAAGGGTTCGTAGACCATAATGTTGAGTGATGGTAGCTAGTTTCGATTGGAAGAGATCCTCTTACTTCTTACATATTCTCTTCCATGCAGGCTGCACAATGCATTATCCTCCAATGCAAGCAGCCAATGTTGCATATCTCCGTGGCGAGTCCGTTTCTCTTCTCATGTCTCTTACTAGCTATTGATCCTTCGAATATGTACAGGTTGTAGACCTTGTGCTCCATCTTTCATCATCCTCAGGCTACCCAGACCATGTCTCAAGAATCATAGGTGATATATGTGGTGCATGCATTCCCTGGATTTAAACCAATGATCTCCTCTTCTCCTCTCCATCTAAACCCCCCACCTGAATTTTGTGGATATTCCTTGCACTTAGGATCGTTTGGAAACCATCCCTTTGGGTATGACATATCTAATATCTTTGTTGGGAAACAATCCCTTTGGGTATGACATTTATGATATATTTAATCCCTTTAGGTATGACATTTATGATATATTTTATATAGAGATCGTTACCCATATCTAATATCTTTGTTTGGAAACTTTATGCATATAGGTAAGATTATTGAATTAGAATAAGCATTCCCACGGTTAGTATCATAATTTAAGGCATTGTGAATAGGTCCACTAAACATAATCAAAAGGGTGAACGACAAGTGAACAAGGAACAAACAAAGTACATCCACAAAATATGAAACTCGATAGCTTTTACTACAATGTCATCAACTCTGTTAGAAATGGCCACCGAACATTTAACACAGAACGGCCAAAATTTAATAAGGCAAATTAACAGGAAATTTGAAGTTATTTACTCAATTTTTCCGACATATTTACAGCCGAAGTCATGAGAAAAAGTAATTTCATGAGCATTGATTTCATGATCTCGTGGCCGTGAAAGGCGAGAAAAACTTGATAGAATACCGGGTGCATTCGAATTTTTACCGCGCAAAGTAGCAGTGGCCTCTGTACATATTTTATTTAATTTACCATAAATAAATATAGGGATTCTTCAATTTCAATTTTTTCCTAAAATTATTCGTCTATATTTCATAAAATAAAATTATTTTATCTTAATAATCATAATTTTTATAAAAATTGTACAATTTTTTTTATAAATATTCAAACATTTTACATTTGAATATTCAAGACTAATAAGATTAGATTAGCCTAATTAAATAATTATATTTCTATTTTTAAATTTATTTTAATGTATATTGATTTGATAACCATTTTGTTTTATTTATATAATAGCTATTGTCATGCTCTTCAATACAGCCTTTTAATATGTGATAAGTGCTATTACTCATATTTTAACCATTTTATTAATTTTTTTTTATCACTTTTAGTAATCTTTTATGTTTAAATTTCTTTTATACATTTTTGCAATAGGGAAAAGCTACAATATTTATATTGAAGAGTTTAAAAACACTTATATATAATATTTATATTGAAGAGTTTAAAAAGACCTATATATATGGATTAAAATTAAAAAATATATAACCAAAATAAATCCACATAATAAAATAATTACAAAATTCCTTTTTATATTATTACACAATTCCTTATTGATAAATTTACAACACATCAATTCAATTAATTTTTTTTTTTTTAAGAAGGACAATTAATGATCATCCTATTTCAAACTAAATCCTCAACAACAATTGTAAACACTGAGCCATCAAAGGACAATTAATTATCATCTCATTCCAAACTAAATTCTCAAACAACAATCAGGATCAGAGGGGAAAATGATGTACAACTGTTTTTCGAAGGACGAACGAGAGTTAAATGCTTATAATCCTTGACCTCTGCTTACTGGCACTGGTTATTTTGCGCGCGCTCTGTAAGGTATAGCCAGCGAAATCGAAATGAAAGCTTTCACTGGAACAGCCCTTTCGATTTCATTTTCTATCTTTAATCGCGCAGTTTCTAAAAGCAGAGCGTACACAAATTTATTGCTAACATTATGACAGTGCCTGAATGTAGTTATGACAGTGCCTGAATGTAGTTGAGAGCCTGCGCGCTTTGTGTTCATTTGTAGTTGCAATGACAGAGGGTTGGTGGGCGTGGGAAACGATCCATCACATTGTAATATACATTGTAATATAGGTCACATTGTAATATATATTGTTACGTTGAAAGGCGTACATTTATTGATAATGGACACAATTAATGATTTTTTAACCTTATTTAACCTTAAACCCTAATATGATCTTAAACCCTAATATGATGGCTATGCATTGAAGATGCTGGCATATTTTTAGTCATACTCCAAAATCCATCACATTGTAATATAGAAGGTTAAAATTTCTATTAAAGGAAGATTTTTTTTTAGGATATTTATCTACTAGCACAGCGGCTAACTCGCACAGTTTCTAAAAACAAAACGTACACAAATTTATTGCTAACATTATGACAGTGCCTCAATGTAGTTGAGAGCCTGCCGGCTTTGTGTTCATTTGTAATTGCAATTACAGAGGGTTGGTGGGCGTGGGAAATGATCCATCACATTGTAATATAGTAGATTAAAGATTTTATTAAATGAAATTTTTTTTTGAGGATATTTATCTAAAATCTGGAGAAAATTATTGAATTAGATTTAAGTGATTATTTTTATAGAATTTGAGTGTCCTGAAAGTTTTTCAAAATGCTTTCTAGATTCAGAAATGAATTCTGAACCAAAAAAAAATAACCAACGCCCATTATAATTATCCATATAAAAAAATAATGTTAATGTGTAATTTAAAATAGGACACACTAATCTTTAGCATAGTTAGATTACATGATTATTATGCTGTGCAGCATAATAATGATTATTATGCTGTGCAGCATTTATGAATTCAGAAGATGACATTGCAGCTCTCACGATAATGATGGCAAACGATCCCAGAACAATGAATAAGCTCGTGATTTACAGGCCGGCAGGCAACATAATCAGCCAGAGTGAACTCGTCTCACTATGGGAAAAGAAGACCGGAAGAAGTCTCAAGAGAGTTTTTCTGCCGGAAGCCGAGATGGTCAGACTCTCAGAGAGTAAGATAAGAGCCATCACTTCGTTTTTTATCCACACTTACTCTTTAGACCGGCGATTAACTGCATATTTTAAATACGTAACATGAGATCTGTGCCTATGCAGCTCTGCCTGGACCAGATCAGAACATTCCTGTCTCGATTTTGTACAACATTTTCGTTAAGGGCGACCAGACCAACTTTGAGTTGGGAGAGGAAGATTTGGAGGCGTGTGAACTGTATCCAGAGTACAAGCACACCACCATAGACGAATTGCTTGATATCTCCATTGTCGATCCACCGGAAACAAAACTGGCATCATTCATATGAAGGCTGTTAATTAAAATACTGATAAGTATTGGATTGTAACTTATGGTGTTTTTGGATTTAGCTATCATATTGTTCGTCTTTCCAGCAATATAAATATCAGTTTCACACATACAAAGTTGTATGTCTTTACGAGGGTAGACCAATATAGATAACATAGATAACAGTAGTTTAAACGTTTTATTTTTGGGGTTTTTTGTTATTTTTTTGGTTTGATTTTGTCTAAAATTTGGAATTTGGTGATGAATGATTGGATCTGGTTAAGTTTGTATAATCAAAATGTTCTAGGATTTTTTCAGATTTGAAAAGTTTTTTAACATCGAAGAAGTTTTTCACCTACATTCAGAAATACAATTTAAATAACAGAAAATAAAAATTTTGTCCAAATTTACATTGATCAATTCCTACAAAAAAAAACACCAAAAAATTAGAACGTTTAACCAACTCCTTATAAATATGAGTATTACTCTTGCACCTAGTATGGCAGCGGAATGGTTTCCTTTCTCACATTTAAATTCCATTCTCTTAATCTCTTATCAATGCACTTGCCAAATGATCAATTTACAGTTCGTCCGTTTTACAATTTATTTAAGATATTTTTATGGTTCTGGTGGTCAATTACAAAATTATCAATTTACAAATTGTTTATTTAAGATAATTTAATAGTTTGTCCGCGTTATAATATATTTAAAATATTTTTCTGGTTATGGTAGGTCATTACAAAATTATCAATTTACAAATTGTTGGTTTTAAAATTTATTTAAGATAATTAATGGTACAGAAAGTGTGTTAAAAGTTTAATTTAAAGGATATCGTAATTTTTTGATTGAAATTATCTTTAATAGAATTTGAATTATATATATATATATATAAAATTTTGATTTGTTTTGTTTGTAAATGATAATATTGTTGATGTTGATGGTAGTGGTGGTGTTTATTGTTTATTAATATTAATTTTGAAATTAAATGAATCATTAATTTGCTTTAACATTTTGTTTATATAGTTTAAAAAATGATAAAGAAACTTAAAAAAAAAAAAAACTATGAAGTTATACTATTATCTATTATTTCTTGTTATACTTTCTTGATCATAAAATGCAGATTAAGTTGGTTATGCTATACTTGTAAAATGTTAACATAATATATGTGTTTTCTAAAGAAAAGAAGAAATGCCATAGCAAATGATTGTGAAGTTTTTAAACATGGTCATTGATTTTTTTTAATATTTTCTTTGTGTGATTTTAAAAATTATAAAGAAACTTATTTAAAGATAAGGTATTTTGTTTCCACATAAAGTTATGTTTTTTGATAATAAAATGAAGATTGGGTTGGTTAAGTTATACTTGTAAAATATTAACATAATATGTGTTTTTTAAAGGAAAAGAGAAATGTCACATCAAACGGTTGTGAAGTTCTTAAACATGGTTTCACAATCCAAAGTATTAAACCATATCTTAAAAAAGGAGAAGTTTTAGATAAATATCTAACTAATTCTTAAATATGGTTTCATAATCCAAAGTATTAAACCATATTCTAAAAGGAGAAAAGTTTTAGATCAAAGATCTAACTACATTTCTAAACATGGCCTCACAATCCAAATTATTAAACCATATCCTAAAAGGGGAAACGTTTTAAATCAAAGATCTAACTACAGTCCTAAACATGACCACACAATCCAAATTATTAAACCATATCTTAAAAGGGGAAACATTTTAGATGAAATATCTAACTATGTACTTACTCATAAAAGAAGAGAGGAATGCACGAAGGTAAAGGTAGCAAGAAAATATGCAAAAGTCATGTTTTGAGAGAACAATGTGGTGATCATTGATAAAAGCAAAGTTGAAAACCCAAGCTTAAACATGTTGTGATAATTGATAAAAGAAAAGTTGATAACCCAAGATGAGAGATGTATTATATGAAACAATTTTAAATTTCGATTGTTAAAAGGATGCCATATTTTTGTTGTTGGTTCAGTGCGTCAAGTGATATTAGAGTAGGTGTAACCTAGGGTGAGGATAGATTTAGTGAAGGATATTATTGGGTACAATGGTCCAAGGAGAGAGACAACTCTAACACATGCTCTCATTACATGTTGAAATTGTAAGGAGATCATATCCAAAATCCCACTTATGTAGCTTCTACTAGGATTGTGTACGTATGAATCAATACAAAAAGGTGGCATGAACTTGAAATTCCAAGTTGATCAAGTTAAAACTTAAAGGTTGGGAGAGTCTCCTCGAATCTCAAGTACACCCATATGTGCTAGAGTTCTCATTGGCCGACATTTCCTCAGTTTGTATAAGTATTCTTTATGTTGGACACCTTTTGCTAGTTTCATGAGTGGGGAACTTCCTAAAGCTTCATGAAGTCACAAGGATTGACGTTGGAAAGAACAAGATGCCCTTTATCGCAATAACTAAAGTTAATGGTTTGAATGGTCTTCAATTTCAAGCCCCTTTCTCATATGATCAATATGAAAAGATGGGAAATGGGTGTGTCTATAAGAAAAGTCGAAGAAGGTAAGTTGAAAGATCACTCAGTAATATTCTAATATTATTTATTATATGCTTCTAATTACTTTCTTACTATTCACTTTCTTCTTCATTAAAGACTTTTAAGTTATTATTGTTTACCTTATTCATTATGTAACTTTTGTAGTGGCCTTATTAATAGTACTCTCTAGATTATAAACGATACATAGTAAATTTCAAAGTATCAAATTCATCTTAGATTATAGATTTTAGAGAGATCAAATCCTTGAGGTGGAAACCTTTCCTCAAGTTTAACACTCTAAAAAAAGGTTGCACTTCAAGGGATTTTCTCCCTCTCGAACATTTCAAAATTAAAATGAATCTAAACTAATTTAATTACAATTAACTTTACTAGTTACTATGTTACATCTAAAGTGAATATTTCATCATGAAACTAACACACCTATACATTCAAACTCAATCCATTTTAATAAAATTTATGTAATTTCTTTGTTTAAAGTAATTTAATATATTTTAATTTTTTAAAATATACACCAACTAGCCTTTTATATATCTAATTAATAAAGGTGGATAGAAACATTATCCAAACTCACAACACCACTCAATACATGATGGTGACTTTACACCATCTAAAGTGAACATCATAAGGAGTGCTACAAAATTACATCCCACTTTACAGGCAGGCTACTCTGCGATCTTATAATTGATGGTACTAATTTCAACTATTTATGACAATAACGTGAACTAGTTCATGATGTGAGTTATCCAACACATTTAGAGAAGATTCCAAGGCTATCTACTACACCTTGTAGGTTAGATGTCATGAACGAGTTGTAATGACAAGGTGTGCGTTGTTACCACCCAACAATCTCAACCTTGACAATAATTTCCTGATACCTTTCCCAATGAATCAATCATCACATTTCCTACAAGACAGGAGAAGCCAAACATCACCGCATCTTATCTAACTATATTGGTTACATGAACATGTCTGCATAGTTTTCTTCTATATGGACCACTCCACCTCCATCAGTAACTTGAACTCGAAGTAGATCTCCTTTTGTAAAAATCTCCTGAATCAACATAACCACAAACTAAACCATTGCATCCAATGTAGGTGATACTCGTGCTTCTAAGATACCAAAGCACCCATTTCCATGCTCTTTACTTGGTTTTTCCATGTGTCCACTAACAACACCAATTGCATGTGAAATAATTGAACATTCCATCGCAGGCATCATCCTTCCTATTATTCTTTCATAAGGTATATGAGACATATGATCATTTTCTTGTATACTATTATGACATAAACTTGAATACAACTTACAATGGAAATTTGAAATGGATATTTACCATTTTCACAATGTTCATATTGAACCTGATCAATATATTCACCAAACTTCTGTTGTGATAACCACAACTTACCATTTTTCCCATCTTTGTGTACTTCTATGCCCAAGATTTTGTTTTGTTGCTCCTAGATCCTTCATCAAAATCCTAGCCAATGGAGCCTTTAACCTATTGATCTTAACCATGCTTTGCTTGCAATAAACATATCATCAACATAGCACCAAGATAGTGAATATGCCATCAACACAATGATCATACTCGCTTTTTAAGAAAATTTGTCTTGCCATGAAGGAATCAAACATCTTGTAGCATTCCCTGGTTACCTTAGTCCATACAATGATTCCCTGAATTTGCAAACAAATATTTCTTTGCGATCCTTAACAACATTTTATTGTTCCATGTACATATATTTTCTAATGGTGATTTTATGGATAGTAGGATCCCACAATCTACTTCCCTTATCACCATCACTATAACTAATAGAGATATACTTCCTTGACCGAATCTGGCCAAGCCAACCAAGTAAGTCTTCACCTCTCGACTCTATTATAATTTCAATGGAGTATGCAATCCACGGGATTTAAAATCACATGATACCAAAACCATGACTCTTTACCTAACTTTCTCATGACCAAAACCACCCAAAATTCCCTCAAAGTCAAGGTATCCGAAAATACCACACGCCCCCCCTATCACCCAGATCTACATCTAAATTAGCAGTGAAATTTCAAAAACTAGGTACACATTCCTAACTAGGTATTACAGTCATATTCCCATTTACATATAATTAAAAAAGATGTCAATTCCACCTCAAACTTTGCATTCGAAAAACCTCCCACCTTTCTCTAAACCACTAGCCACCATTGCTTCAAATTTGAGTGATCCCATCAACACTCGATTTCTGTGCTTAAATTTCCACCATCACTGCCAAATATAACTTTGTCTCCTTTGGAAACTCATTCTATCTCATTTAGACATTTCATCAAACACTTTACATGCATCCTCCAAGTTTTTACACTTGGCATACATTTGAAAAAGAACAAGCTCCATAAACGTATTTGATTCATATTTCATTTTAATTATGAACCAGGTGGATATCAATGGCCACCCACCTATTCCAACTGGCTCAAAACAATTTTCTGGCAACTTACTACTTTTAGCAGTTTTTTGGTTCCTAAACTTCTGGGGCCATTTTGAGGGCCTAAATAATTTTTTTTTGGGATTTATCACCTCAATGATAGCTAAAATCTTTAATTGATCCCCAAAAATGAATCTCTTCGACGATACCTTTCCAATGAGCTACTGTGCGCCCCAAACGAAGATCATATGTTAAAGTTATGCCCCCGGGAAGTTGATACACTAAACTACCCAAAACATGGTCCACAAAACTGTTGGTTTTTCATCTTTCGGGGTTAGGGTTTTGGATTTTATTTATGATAAAAATGCCTTTGGAGCCTCATTGTAAAATGATCTTCTTGTGAATGTGAGTATCCGTCACATCTCTTCTCAGAGATAAGCTGCCACCATTCTAGCAGGTCTTTCACTCTGTATTTCTACAGTTTTGTACATTTCGCTCATTAATAGAAATTGTGTATTACTATATATATGTGCCTCTTTTTATATATCTGATATATATCTGTTATGTTATTGGCTCCCTTCTAATATCTCTGTGTTATATCTCCGCTCTAATTTCGTGCCGAAAATAATCTGGATCAGTGGTATCAGAGCAGGCTGCTCTTGATCATTTTTTTAGTGCATGTCCCTAATGAGGTCCCAATATAAAAAGTTGGGTATCGAGCTTGTCTCTCTTGAGGAAAATCACTCTCACACGCCCAAGAAACCCTCCATGGTGGAAGAAAATAAAAATGACAAAGCAAATGATTCTATTAATCTATTGCTTGAGCAAGCTCTCACACAATAGAGAGACGAAATGATGGAGAATTTTTCCCACATCCTTCAATGCTTGGCAATAAAAATCGGTGCGTCTTCATCAAGCGACCACTTTGGAGGCACCTCTTCTTTCAAGGTACAAGTTAATTTTGATATTCCCATATTTGAAGGACATATAGATGCATATGCCCCAGAAAAATGGTTAAATCTGCTAGAAGGTTATTTTTCTGTTCACAATTTTTACAACAGAGAAAATATCACCTTTTCACTCCTTAAACCTCTTCCCCATGTCAAACATTGGTGGGAAACTTACCGGGAGAAAAGTTCCACAGAGGAGTATGGAATATATGGGGCTGAGCCCACTTGTGATTTTTTTGTGGATGCAATTAAAGAACAATATTACCCTGTTGACAACTATGATGACCAATACATGAGATGGACCACACTGCGACAAGAGAGGGGCCAATCAGTGTCGGAGTTAACCAATACCTTCCATAACTTGTGCACCACACTGGGTATCAAAGACTCCAAGAGACATTTTGTTTCGAAATACTGTGGGACTCTATACAAACAGATCCAAAATGAAATGGATTTTCTGGACATCTCATCACTGGGTGTTTCTTATCGATATGCTGTTAAAATCGAGAAGAAATTTAAGCACCAGAACAAACGGGAGTTCGGGTCTGCAAATCCACAACAACCAAAGTATGATAAAGACGTCCCTAACAAATAACCTCCCAAAAACCAGTCGAAGCCATAGGAAAAGAAGGGTCATGGAAAGACAAAGAAAGACATTGGAAAGTGGTGAGATTTCCACAAAATACCCTGGCATAACACTGGTGAATGTTGCTCAAAAGAATCATTAGTGGCCAAGATCAAAGAAAAGGAGCCAAAACCTAATTCGGAGTTTGATTCAAAAAATAATGGGAGAAGACAGATCATCGACGCAAACCCCACTTCTACTGTCATGACCACAACAATTCAACTAGAAGAACCAACAGATCCTGAAGAGGGGGAGCGCCTCTTCCATTCACATATGTGGGTGAAGGCGACCCTGTTGCATTTCATTGTTGATAGCGGAAGCCAGAAGAACCTCATATCACCAGAGGTCATCAAACACTTGGGATTGTCGACAACACCACACCCACAACCATACAACATCAGGTAACTTTGTGAGGGATGAGATCTCTGTGTTAGCCAACGGCGTTGATTTTCGTACGACATCCATCCCTTCAAGGATGCAGTATTATTTGATGTTGCCCCACTGGATGTCTGTGATGTTCTTTTGGGCCAACCATATATGTGGAAGCGCCATGCTATTTATGAGTCTCGACCCCGTAGTGTCATTGTTACTCTGGGGGGTCATCTCTACATGATACTAGAGTTAGTTCCAACTGATGTCCCACCTAAACAGTGCCGCAAGGTAGTATCTCATACTACAAAATTCAACTTCTTCATAGTCTATTCAAAAGGTGAATAGAAGAACACTGCAACCACTACAGCCTTAGTCCAAGCACCTTTTGTCCAGCATAAGCAAGTCAATAAGATTGAAGAAAAGCACAATGATTCCTTCCGGACACAGTCATATCATGTAGCCACACTAGTTCAAAAGGTCCAACCCTTTCAGCCACAGGTTCGTGACAACCTTCAACAAGCTAAGTAACACAACTTCTCAAGCAAGGCAAACAGTTCATCAAGATGCAAATTTAGCAAATGATTTTTCCTCTCCCCCAGGAAATCAACGCGATGGAGACCATTTCTTCCTAAGGAGGGAGGATTGATCCTGATGGGTATCGGTGGCCACCCACCTATTCCAACTGGCTCAAAACAATTTTTTGGCAACTTACTATTTTTAGCAATTTTTCGGTTCTTAAACTTCTATAGCCATTTTGAGGGCCTAAATGAAGGTTTTTCAGGATTGAGCACCTCAATAATAGTTGAAGGCTCAAATTGATCCCCAAAAATGAATCTCCTCTATGATACCTTTCCAACAAGCTATCGTGCACCCAAAATGGAGATCGTATGCCAAAGTTACGCCCTCGGGAAGTTGATACACCAAACTACCCAAAACGGGGTCCACAAAATTGTTGGCTTTTCATCTTCCAGGGTCAGGGTTTTGGATTTTATTTATGATAAAAAGACCTTTGGAGCCTCATTGTAAAATGATCTTCTTGCGAATGCGAGTAGTCGTCACATCTCTTCTCAGAGATAAGCTGCCACTATTCTAGCGAGTCTTTCACTCTGTATTTCTACAACTTCGTATATTTTGCTCATTAATAGAAATTGTGTATTACTTTATATATGTTCCTCTTGTTATATATCCGACATATCTCTTTTATGTTATTAGCTCTCTTGCAACATCTCTGTGTATTTCTGTGTTATATCTCCACTTTCATTTCTTGCTTAAAATAATCCAGATTAAATTACCTCAACATGGACTTCCACACTGCTTTGTGAAGACTGTAAGTTGGTACACACATTCAGATCGCTTGCCAATATAAATTGGTCATGGTCATGTGCAATCCTACCTGCATTGGTAGCCCTTCATCTTCTCCTATGTCCATGACCGTAGCTCCAACCCCGATAGCTCTCGCCTCATCCACAACCACTCCATCCCTGACCGCAGTTTCCCCATCTGTGGCCATTTCGTCGTGTGCATAGTATGTGGCTCCTCTTGTCGTTGTGGGGTTGGTTCTATACCCTCTCTTAGCCCCACTCTCTCATCGTCATATGACATGATGGTGACCGAAGGATTGAAGGTCGCCATTGCTGATAAAGGCGAAGTGCACAAGAGACACATAGAGAATACTGCAAGTTGTCGAATTCAACAAGGAATCAAATGAGTGTATTGAGAGCATAAAACAAGAATCAACATGAGAGCCTTTAGTGCTCAACCAACAATGGATAAATGGGCTACAAGTCTCAAGAAGCTCCTCACGAGCTTCTACATTTAAACAAGGAAAATCTCTAGCATTTTTAGGCATACAAAAAGACAAATACTTGAGAATCCTCCAATAATTCTAATGACAAGATATGTGTTGTCACCACTCAACAATGTCCAAGTGAAATCTACTATGTTTGAAAAAATCACAAAATCCACCAACATTCTACCATCTCAATGGTGCACTTAAGCTGGGAGGAACTAGCTCCAAAAAGGAAACACAATTCTAGCATGATATGTCCGATGAAATCTTTCTTCTTGCTGGTGACATAACTATGTTTGAAAAAAGAGTAGACTAAATCGGGAGCAAACATACCCGCTTTTCAGGAAAAAAAATGGGCCTGAATCCGACCAGATTTTCAGGGATAGTATGAATTTCACATGGATCAAAGTTCTATGCATTTTTGAACCTTACCCTAGGGGTTTTGGCCCATTTTAAACCAACCCAGATGCTCAGAAAATCAACCAGGGTTCTGGATTGGCCGGAAAGTGAGATCGGAAGAGCGTCGTGTAGGGAAAGAGTGTA
>CBVK0101537074.1:0-21289 GCA_900067695.1 Picea abies | reverse complement strand
TCTCTATTTCTTGTGTTCATGTTATGGTGAATGGTTTATGGTTTATTCTTGGTATTATTGAAGTATATTTGCAGATCTGGTATTGGATCTTAACATGTTCTCTTAGACACTTCATCGAGAGCCATAGATGTTGTGAAATACTGGACACAGGTGTTTGATATTATACAACACAAGTTGATAAATTGCCTAGAGGATTCATGAGATGAAGTAACCAAAAACCATGTGACTAAACTCATGGATATAGCTGAGTCAGATATACACAAGATGGTTTTGCAGCTGAGGCTCATGTTGTATAACAACATGATAGGCTGGGCCCTGGAGAACGTCGACATTTCAAATAGGAGCATTTGCAATTCACAGAAGGTTGTTGTTGGGTCTTTTTGACTGGAGCATATACAAGTAATGTATAAATTATCCCCCATTTTTAAATGCAGTTACAATGTTGAATTCATAATGGAGTTTGACCAACAACAGTGCACACAGTATGGGAAAAAATATGATGATTTAATCAAGGACTGGTGGGGGCATCCTGAGAAATTCAGAGCCGACACTCACATCATATATTTCATAGCATTGTTAGATTCCCATATGATCTATGTGGCTATGATTTTATGTAGGATATTTAGGAAAAAGGACTCCTCTCATTTTTTGCTGGCATGGGTACCAATTATGCATGAAGTGGTTGAGGGATATTCTTTCAACTAGGCCAAGATGTTATCAAGCAACCTGGCCAAATAAATCACAGGGTACAAATTGGAAAATTCCAAAGGGAAACTTGCTCCTTTCTACATGTCAGCATACATCATGGATGCCCTTTTGTTTATCACTCCTTTCCCCATGATGAGCTGGAGTTGGAACCCGACCAATGCTGAGCCTATCCATTTCTATCACTCCAAGTTCTGGGACGACAAAGCTAGATATTTCTTCAATGAAATTTTTCATTATGCAGTGGTGTTGATTCATATCATCCTATACGGTTTCCCACCTTCTAGAATTTCAGACAGAATCGTGGATAACCTGGGAAAAATAGGAAACTGGTATATTGAGGAAAAATTTTCCTATATCAGGTTTTTTGGGTGCGTGGTTCCCGCCCATGCTCTCCCAAAATTTTATCCAAATCGGTTGGTATGCCAAGAGGTTGTGGCTCTAGAAGACGTCAAGTTAGTTGATATTGAGTTTAAGAGGCAGGATCCCCATAAGATTGTGGAAGCTCACCTGACTCAATACAATTTAAGGAAGTATGTGCATGATATTTCCCCTCAGGATGAAGTATTCAGGGGAGTCAGGTCATATGAGGAAGTATTGCGTAGAGTCTGAACTCTGTCTCCCGATCAATTAGCCAATTTCGACAATTTTCATAAGCATAGAAAGAATAGTTTTCCAAAGGTATTACAAGGGGAGCCAATAACACCTTCATCTACATAGGAAGCTACGCCTCAGTTATTAGAGGCAGGAATTTCTAACCAACAAAGTACTGAGGAAAATATGAAGAATGTCGAAGTCTCAATGCAAGGAGTGGACACTTCATTACCAAACCCACCAAGCACTCAAACAACATCTCATCTTGAAGATTTTCAAAAAAGGGGACAGGATACATTGTTGTCTACACCAGATAAACCGGATACCAACACAACAAAGAAACAACCGTCCACAGAGATAGGTAGCCCCATTATGTCATTAACACCTTTACAGTCAAGTCAAGGAAATCCCAATGACCAAGTCATATTTAAAGAGGACCTTACTCCAATTTCAGTCGAAGAAATGCCTCCTTCAAACTTCTTTTTCAGTAAGAAGAGAAGGGCCATAGTTAAAAGAGAAGTGCATCAAAAATATGGTACAACATTCAAAAGGCAAAGAATGTTGTATGATGTATAGGGTCTAGATGATACAAAATTCTCTAGGGAAATGGCAGGCTCATTAGGGGCCTTTGCCACAGAAAATCAATGTTTAGTAGGAAATCTAGCAAATTAGCTGAAATAGAGAAATCTGTTGGTAAGCCAGTTGCAAGACTAGATGATGACCATGGAAAAGGATGTTAGAAATAATATGAACAAATAGTTTGAACAAGTCATAGCCGATGACAGACATCAGATCCAACAACTGAAATCTAACCTCGATGAGCTCCATCAAAACTCACAGGACAACAGAGGGTTGGTCTCTCAGCAAGAAGAATTAATCAAGAAACTAAAAGCCAATATATACTTGGCTGAAGGTACAGTAATAGATATGGCATCTTTCCAATCTCAAGCATCGAAAGTACATGAGAAGCCAGAATCAACCCAATAAGATCCTTTTACAAAAGTGGAAGCCATTCAAAATTGTTACTGGGTGGTAGACCTTTCCCTGAATAACATTTACATTAAAGAAATGGAAGCTCATGCAACTTGGGATAAGTTTCAAAAGGATATCTTTCTAGTACCAAAATATTATGTATCGACAGCTCCTCAATTGTCTCTGTCTTAGAAAACTAGACGTAACATAATTTTGAAGGCCCGGGAATCAAATATTGCTGAAAGAAAAATATTGGCCAGAGAGGTACACACAGCTTGTCTAGAAGAAATATCATCACTAGACAAAGGTCTACTTGATGTTGAAGGAAATAATATCTCTGAAGCCCTGTGGAATATTGACATAGCAAGGAACCAATGTAACTCTAGGACAAGAAAAGAAGAGGCTATGAAAATCATCCAGTAAATGAACCAAATTGATCTTATCTAAATAAAAAAATGGATACTAAGTCCAAGCATGGAGTTACAAGACACATATTTGGGAGCAAAGAAGATACAAGAAAGGTTTTCACAGATAGAAAATAAGTTATACATTTTTGAAGCAAATGAGGCAACTGCACCTTCTGGGTTGGTGGTACAATTAGTGAGATGATGTATCCAATGTGTCGAATACGGGAAATCCAACACATATGGAAACAAATGATAAAACATGTGAATACGACTCATACAGTTCAGGATCAGATGACAACTATTTCCAAGTAAAGGATGAGGAGAAGAAACGCCTCTGCCAGCAGATGAAGAGATAGAGGAGAAGGCCAATGGAAGTTTTCAGTTTTACATATTGTAAAATTTAGTATTTTTAGAATTATGAAAATTCCAACCGTTTTGAGTTGATACCATTTTGTATAAAAACATAGATTAAAGACTTATTTATTGTTGCTTCTTGACGATTGTAATAGAGAAAACTATCCTTATAGAGTATTAATACAAGTGCAAACAGAGATTCCAAGTTTTTTTAAATCTAGGTTATGTGTTTCTTTTGTTTTCCGTTTCTCAACATTCCTTTATGTATTCCTTGATAAATGTTTGGTTCCAATTTAGTACAACAACTACTGTAATCACAAGGTATTAGTAATTTATTAAGTAAGCAACTTTTCCTCTGCATTTATTGTGAGTAAATCAAGACTTGCTTGCTGTGTAGATTACTGCATTTTATGTGTTATTCAAGGTTACACTATCTCTTTTCCTCTACTGAAAACAAGGTAGGAATCTTCAGTAATTGATGCCCTACTATGTTTTACAGTTTTCTATTGTCATCTCATACCATTCGATATTGCAATTTCGACTCAGATATGAAATACGACCTCTGTGCTGTCAAACTGTTAAATTCATTTAAGGAATTTTTCTCATACAACTAAGGTAGAAAAAGCACTTTAAAACACACTCAAAAATATTCGTGATGCCTGACATTATTCTTTGAGCCTTAAGTTTAATCTCAAGAACAACATATTTTTGGCGTCGTTGCCAGGGATGGAGAAGCAAAGTTATTTTTCCCTGGGAGAATGACAAGGTGAGATTCTATCTTTGATACTGAATGAAGGTTGAACACTGACTTACAACTATTTTTTATTTTTCACTTAGTGACTCCACTATACATAAGATGGTATTTAATCGAAAGAATACCAGAAGAAATCCAGACGATAGGTAGACCACACCTATATCTGATCCGAAAAATTTATTAAAACCAAAGGGATATCTCAAGTCGACTACCACATCGACAAGTAATAAATACCAACCGAAAATAACACAAGTCAATACTAAGGTTCTGACTAAAGAACCAACCCCTGAAAATAATATTAAACAAACACCCTCTACGGAGGCCTTGACTAGCCAGTATGAGGTTAGGGACGAGAACGTGGAGGAATTTGTACCCGAAATAAAGATTGAAATTGACACTTCTGATTCTCCAAACAGTCTGAATAAAATATCCTCTTCTATACTTGCTATCATTACTTTTCTGTCTACCCCATCCTCACCTAAATAAAAGGTTTCAGTTCTTCGAAATCCTAAAGAGCGTACTTTATACCCCAATTCGTCTCCTATTGGTTCACCTATATATACATCTTGTAACTCTAAAGAAACCAATCCATGTTTTCCTTTCCCTCCCTTTAGAGACTTTACTTTCCCTAATGATCATTTTTCATATTTCCCTTCATCGCATCCCAAGGAAGTTGAAAGGTCGCCACTTCGGTCCGTACAATTTTTTGAAACCCTCTTTTTAATTCCCGAAGTTCATCCCCTAGACTTTCAATGGCTATCACTGGAGGTGGTGGTGGAGGAGGTGGTGGTGGAGGGGGAGGTGGTCAAGGACAACATCCACCCACTAGGAGTTTTTCAAAAGTAGTAGCCATATACCCTCCCTTGGTCCTCGCCCCCTCCCTTCATGATTTACCTAAAAATTATATGAAGAACTTACCAAAATTTACAGGAGAAGGAGATTTAACTGCCATAGAGCATATCACCTTTTTCAATCAATTTGTTGATATATTAGGGATTGAGCATGAAGATGTTTATTCCAGGATTTTAGTTCAAACATTCAAAGGGAAAGTAATTATTTGGTTTCAAGGACTCTCGGTAGGATCCCTTCGGTCCTACGATGATTTAGAAAATGATTTTTTAAGACAGTGGAGAGAAATGAAAGACCATATTTACTACTTGACTAAATTCGGGGCATTGAGAAAGAAGAACTCTGAGTCAGTTCTAGAATTTACTCATAGATTTAACAATATTTATCATAAGATTCCAACAGAATTTAAACCCTCTCAATATGCAGCGAAGGTGACTTTCGTAGGGGCTTTTGAACTCGACTTCGCTCTGCTTTTAAGAGAAAGAAGACCGGCTACCCTCACAGGGATGTAATACGATGCTATAGAAATTGAATCAAACATGATGGCATCTGGTAAACTAAAAGTCAAGGTTGAGACATGAACTAAAGAACCTAAATTCTTCAGGGATAAAGTAAGGCCCTCCCTATCTAGGAGGTCTACTGAAGAAAAAATAGATGACATGGCTAATATAATCAAATATTTATCAAACAAAATTTCTAGAATGGAACTAGACCAAGCCAAACCTGATCCATTTGCTTGAAAATATTTCAGGAGAAATCCTAACCCCGAGATCCAGCAAAAACAAGTAAAAAACGAAGATAAAAAAATACAAGGTCCTTTTAAAACAATTTTTTTTATAGGAGATGATATGCATAATTATTGTTGTTGGGAAAAATACCCTACGGACTAGCAAACTAGGGTCAGACTTGCATGCAGATTTTGACCGTAAAGAATTGACTTTTTAACCTACCACCCAAAACCTAAACCCCTCTTTCATGATACACACATGGAAAGGAACCACTAACCTTTTTACTGATGTTTGGTGTAGATCCTCCGTTGCGCTTTGCCCTCTTACTTGCGCTGCTCCTTCCAAAGATAATCCTGCAATCAAGAAAAAACACTACGCATGCATGCTACTTTTCTACTTGAGGGTTAGAAATTAAGAACAAATTAAACAAATCATAGATAACTCATGCATTGGGATGGGAAAAGTATTCTTTTATTATTTTCAAAATGAATCAACTTACAATCAAAGTCGAGACCGACCACTGTTCCTTGATCCTGATCCTGGGCTCCTCCTCTTCTTATGTCCTCCAACTACTTTGCATTAATTCTCCTTAGGCTTGAGGAAAGGCTAAAGGGTTGGGACAAATGGATTCGACAAATGGGCAGATTTTCTTCGCTATAATTTTCCTCCTCCAAATGGTACCCCTACCCCTTCTTTTATAGGCTAGAAGGAGTTAGGGTTTTGGATGAACTCTTGGCCATGCATGACTGGGAGTTTCGGTTAACTGACCCATAGCTTTTTGTCCCGTTGGAAAATTTCCTATTTTTGTGTTTTGTTAGGTAAACGCAGGCTGTAGTAGGCCTGCCAGCATTCACACACGTGCAGTAGTGGGTTAGGGCGCGTGTACCTTGACCCAAAAGGATTTTCAAAGAGGTTTTTCAGCAGATGTTTTGGCAATGAAGGGATATGAGTTGGCTTGATGCCAGGAAAGAATGTGTGGTGCAATTTAGAGTTATAACAAATGCCCCCTAATGTGTGAGTTCAGAAGAGAATCTGATGGCCGAAATACATTACCAATCTTTTACCAATCTATACTGATATGTTGAATGAATGAGCCCAAGAATCAGGAATCAGGAGGTGCCATCTGCAAAATAACAAATGTCTCACCGAGGCAGGCATACCCATGCTCAGGATAAAATAGAACCATGCCTACCAATCAAATACACTGTAGATCCATGTAAAATAACTATAAAGAGTAGCCGTGAATAATACACAGTGGAGCTACATCTTGAAATCCGAAAGATATACATATAAAGTATCCATCTCCCAGAAGTTGATTCGGCCTGATGGCTATACTTCAGAGCTTGAGCAACAACTTTAAAATCTTCTAAAACTTAGGTAGGAGTATAATATGAGTGTACAACTGCACTACCCAGAGGTCTTCGATGGCTCGTTGGTTATGGACTTGATAATCTTGAGGATCGTACTAAAGGCTTCAGTGATTCTGAATAAAGAATTGATTGGACATTCAGGATGGCCGGGTATGCAGACAAGAGAAAAATTGCAGAGGGTCCGACTTAGGCTTAGTGACAAACTTCCCTTGGATAATAGCATGACAAGTGATAAGACTCAGGCAGTATATCTGTTAATCATAAGTCTACAAAGCAGGATGCAATGCAAACTCTCCATATGTTTGGAAGAGTAACCAAACGGTGGAGGACACAACTCTATATAGCGAGAAAAATATTCCTAAGGTCGTACTACATCCCATAGTCTGATGATCAAATGGACAGATGTGCTTCATCCAAGGGCGACTCATTATGCTGCCAATAAAGAAAATACTTTTCCCATCCTCTTTTTGGGGTATATTTGATTTTTTTGTTCTTTTTGATGATTTTTGAAAAAGAATAAAGGAATATTACGTTACAATGGAGGAACGAGTACTGCAAACATACAAGCTCAAGGCACAAGGACAAGACTGATGTTCTGTGGAAATGATTCTCGGGAAAAAATCCTCCAATGGCCAAAGGTGTTAAGACGCAGAAACACACTGTTACAAGGATGATGGGTAAGGTATGCAAATGTAGTAGATAGAACACACAATGGTAACGTCCTTCGATGTAAGTTTAACGAGCCCAGAGAAGGGAAGCTCAGTAGTTTTTCATATTTAGAGTGTCTGAAAAAGCATAAAAGGAGACTCCAATGGGGTACCTTTTTCGACAATAGTCTAGTCGGTTCGAAAAAGGGATAAACTAGCATCGATTAGACATCAATTCAAAACCATTTTAACGAGTGTGACAAGGACAAGATCACTCGAATATTTTTTCATTTTTAAGGAGTCTGAAAAAAGCTTAACTATGGACTCCATCATGAATATTCTTCTGGACCAATTTTAACGAGTGTGAAGGAATAAGGTCACTCGGTAATCTTTTCAATTTTAGGGAGTCTGAAAAGAGCTTAACTATGGACTCTGTGGGGGTTTCTTTTTCGTAAATTTAGTCACTCAGGCCTGAAAAAAGGAATAAAATTATACCTGAGGATACTCTTCTAAAGAATGGGAATTCAATAGAGTATTCCTTTGTTCGTACAGTTGACCGTCCGGACCGAAAAAGGGGTAAACTACCACCAGACGGACGTGACTTCAAATTTCAGTTTAACGAGTGTGAAAGGCCACAAGATCTCTCAGCAATATTTTCATGTTTAGAGGGTCTAAAAAGGGATTAAAAGGAGACATGTTATGTTTTGGGAGTCTGGAGGGTAAAACAAAGAGTGAAAAAGACCCATGCAAATGAGGCTCAAACTCGTATTCAGAAAAGACTATATAGACTCCCGAGCCTACAGTGTTGTTAGAAACGGCATGGACACCATAATGCAACCAGGACCTACCTAGGGCATCCATGTTTTTGTAAGATCTACCACCAATTCGTGACACTTCTAGAGCAGATATGACAGTTCCATGTCACCACCAGATGGGATCGATCCTATAGCATAAGAAAAAGGCAACGAGATGCAAAATTTGGGGTAATATCCTAACCTATATGCTCAAGTTGATTTTTTGAAAAGAAAAAATTATGGACCGTCAATATATATATTTTTATTTTTATTTTTCGAAACTCAAAAAAAGGTGTCCCAATACCTGCTCAAATCCCCCCCATGTAACTCTTGGATCACTCACAATGGTTTTTGGTATAAAGAAACTGATAAGGGGGGCCAAAAAAGTGACAAAAAGAGGCCAAAAAGTCTACAAATAGAAGCTCACAGCTCATTGTCACCATTGTTGATTTGGAAATTGACTCTGGAGCCAAAAGACCCCCTTTTCCAAAGATTGTGATTCCGGGAGCTACAGTAGACGAAACAGACTTCTGCTTGGACCAAGTAAGTACAAACTCTCTTGTCTAACTATTCAATACTTTCTTTTTAGCATTTAGTTGATTTTTGGGGTGGGTGTCGACCTCAAAAAGGTCAGCCCTAGGTAAACGTGGGTTGTCCAGGGATAGCCCATGGGTACCCACGTGCAGAGAAAATCCTGCACGCGGGTACTTGCGACTGTCACCTCTACAGGCCGCGGGTACACCCCGTGTGATGAAAAAGAAAATTGAAACATGTATTGACCATCCTTTACCTTGTTGTGTTGGCAGGATGTATGTTCAGTGGAGGGAAAGGGAGCACGAGGCCGCCAATGAGTTAGTGGCTGCAGATCTGAATGTTGTGGTCGTGCTGATGCAGTGCGGTTTTCTAAAGTCATTTTTATGTCCATTCATGCACGCGCAACCAAGGATACTAAATGCCTTGGTTGATTACTAACACCCTGACACAGAGGTGTTTATGTTAGAGGGGAAATCCTTGGTGCCCACCACCGAGGATATTTACTTTATGACTGGCCTCTCAAGGAGAGGGGAACTAGTCAACTTTCAGACTTTTCCTGTGGGGCCGAGCAAGGTCTCGGAGATGATGGATGAGTACTGTGAGGCTGGGACCAATCATAGAGGATCCTCAGTACCTGTTAGTAGGATTACCAGCCTCACCCTACAGACGATTTTATTGCTTATTGGGCAGATTACCGGCTCAACAGTCATGCATCAGGCTTCACGTGCATAGATGAACTGTGCGATCTTGTGCATGAATGCAAATTTTTTTTATTGGAGTACCAAACTGTTGGAGTGCATGAAGAGTCAATTGATGGTTTTCCAATAGTGGACACATAGGAAATTTGGGTTTGGGACCATCCTGTGTTCATTCTTTTTCAAGAGAGTTTTGTGCTTCAGTCCTCGGCTGACAGTACGAGGACATCTGGCCAATTTCCCCATAGTATGTAGATGGGCAGTGTTACTGACGTGATAGGGTGGTGGAAGGACTGTGGAGGCCTTCAACGACGACTTTTTTTCTTGGTTGTCACAATATATCCCGACTATTGAGGACTACCCATATGAGGGGATCGACTTCTCCAGAGATCTAGAGATACCAGTGCCTCCTGGTGAGGAGCAAGGGGAGATGGGTAAGTCTCCACCTATATAATTTTTTTTTGTTTGCATATGTAATTTTTATGTTTTTTTGATATATATATCATGTTTTTGTATACCATATTTTTTAATGGGTGAATGTTTATTGCATGTAGATGTGGGACCCATGCGACCTGTTGACTATGCACAGAACAGGCGTCGCCCATAGCCAAAATTCGTAGCTGCCACCGCTGGAGGAGCAGTAGTAGCAGGGAACCTCCCATTAGGAGAGGCCGAGAGGGTCTTGAGGTTAATTGAGCGGAACTTTACTGCGCTCACTCGCACAGTCCCGATGGCAGAGATAAAGGACCTGCCGCCGTCCATGCAGACTCATGTCGTGGGGGCACCTCGGACATGGGTCCGATTGTTTAGGTGTTTATCCCAGTTTGTACATGATTATAATAGGGCCCATAGGCCCTGAGAAGACTTTAGACTTTTTATGTGACACGAGCACCAATATGTATATATTTTTTGAGGGCATAAGCCCGGTGACTCGTTACTGTTCCCACTTTTGATGCGCTTGTGCCCATCTATGTACTTTGAGGATTTTATGATGTTTATATATGGTTTTTATCTCTTTTTTTTTTCTTATGGATTATGTGTACAAAAATGTATTTACATGCTTATGTTCATGATCTTTTTGTATGTGGGAAAGATGCCAATCTAAAATGTGATTAGCTAGAGTATCTGTGATTTGATTTAGACTCCTAGGAACATGAAAATATGTAATATAATCAAAGTTGTGTTCCAAGAGATGTACCCTAAGGAATCGTCAGTGTAAAGTGGGTTCATGAACCTGGTATGTTCTGTTTAGCTGTGACACAACCAGTTGAGCGTCTAGATAGAACCGGAGACGAGAGATACACAATGACAAAGCATCATGAAGCAACTCAATAACTGCACTATACTCAACAGCATTATTTTTGGTGTCACCTAAGCATATACCTCCGGAAGATAACAACTGACCTTGTGGTGTAAATATTACCCAAGCTGCGGAGGAAAGCCTCTGCGTGTGTCGACTCAAACCGTCCACATACCCCATGAACACCTCGGACTCACTTGACATCTGCCATATTGACAAAATATAACATCAATGACATGTCCATAACACGTTTTAAAAGAAATGTAAAAAAGTAATAGTACAAAGACTATACATATGTTACAAAAAGCTACCCACAGTGACCTTTCTATGAGTAGTACTTCTTGAGGTAGAGCCCATTTCTACCAAATGATAAGTGCCCTTTTTTAATACCTCTTTGATAATGAAGGGTCCAAACTACATGGATTTAAACTTTCCTGCCCCCAAGGGGTCCTTGTCTTGGTTGTAGACTAGGACAAGGTTGCCTTCAAGGAAAATCTGAGGATGAACAGACCTATCATATTGACACTTGACCTTATGTTTATGAGCCTCGTTGGCTAGGGCCGCATCACGACACTACTCATCAAGCTGCTAAGGGTGTACTAACCGCTCTTCAAGTGGAGAAGTGTTTGGCAATAACTGTATTGCCAATTTCAGAGATGGGATTTGACATTCGATGGGTAAGACTGCCTCCATCCTGTAAATGAGTTGGAAAGGTGAGAAACCATTTGTAGTCGTAACAGATGTTCGGTAAGCCCATAATGACGAGTATAACATCAAATGCCAACTTGACTTGGCTGAGTTGATAGTTCGCTATAGAATCATCTTAAGAGTTTTTTTTTACAGCTTCCACCTACCCATTGGCTTGGGGATAGTAAGGTGATGAATGTTCTTGCTGTAACTCAAGCTTTGACGTTAACTCGGTCATCATTTGATTCTGAAAGTGACTACCATGGTCAGTGACAATCTCTCTCAGGACACCGAACCATGCTATAATTTGGTTGAATAAGAAGAGAGATGTAGTCTCTCCATTATATTTAAACATCAGCATAGCTTCGACCCACTTAGTGAAGTAGTCGACAGCTACGATGATATAGCGGTGCCCCCGTGCTGATGGGGGGTTGCATGTAGTGTAATAAATCCCGCACTTAGTGAAGGGAACGAATGTGATGACAGGAAACATGGGAGTTGGATGTGCCCTCATCTTCCATGAGAAGATTTGGCATGGATGGCACTTCTTGACCGACTCGATACAATCTTTCATAAGTGTGGGCCAGAAGTAGCCTGCTTGTAAAATCTTTTGGGTTGTTGCCAACCCAGATAAGTGACCGCCACAAGCTCCAGTATGAAAATCATTGAGCACTATAATGGCCTCCTCATGAGTAAGACATCGATGCAAGATGCAGTCTACACCTCTTCGATACAACGTATCATTGAGTATGAGATAATTCTTAGCCTGATGGCGTATCCACCGACGCTCGTCACGAGAAGAAGAGGTGGGGCACTTCAAAGTCTGGATATAGATTAGTATATTTCCGTACCAGGGGTCTGATGATTCAATCAAGAACATATCCCCCCGAATAGGTGATTCCTCAGGCACAACGTCACCTGACTCAATCGAAAGCTCCGAAATAAGTTCTGCGAAGACCAATGACTTCTTGGACTTTGCTGAAACAAAGTCTAAGTAAAATTCTTGGAGGATGACCATCCATCTACTGATTTTTCCATTGATAACTTGTCGTGTCAACATGTATTGGAATGGATTCACGACAGCGACGACGATGGTCTTACGAAACAGAACATAGTGATGGAACCGTTGGACAACATGAACTGCTACCAACACAAGTTTTTTCCGGATGGGAATAATTAAGTTCCGGTCCTACGAGGCCTTGGCTCAAATAATAGATCACGTATTCTGAAAATGAATCATCTTTTTGAACTAAAACCATGCCTATGGTTGACTCTGCGGCAGGCAGATATAATAAGAAATCCTTGTTATAATTAGGTGGCCGTAGTAGAGGTGTGGTTGTGAGGGCGTGTTTTAATGCGTCGAAAGAGCGTTGAGCGGCTTCGTCCCAGAAAAAAGGAACATCTTTCTTCAGTAAATGCATAAATCCCTTAGTGATTTCGGCATAGTTGGCGATGAAGCGTCGTAAGAAGTTCACCTTGCCTTGAAGACTTTGAAGTTGTAAGATTGTGCGTGGGGGGGGCAACTAGATTATTGCCTCCACCTTGAGGGGATTGACCATGATCCCTGTTGTTGAGATGATGAAACCTAACAAACATCCTGACGTGACGCAAAAGCTGCACTTGTTGGGATTTAAGCGAATCCTGAAGTAGCGACAACGTTCAAAGATTAGTTTGAGGTATGTAGGATGATCCTTTCGCTTGTGAGAGCGTGATGCTAAATCATCTAGATAAGCCTCGACGATATGTTTGAGGTCATGAAACGCAAAAGACATGGCCTGTTGGAATGTGGCTCCAGCATTTTTAAGGCCAAAAGGCATCTTGCGATAGGCGAATGTACCCCACGGACAAATGAATGCCATTTTATGTTGGTCTTCAGGTTTGATTTGGATTTGATTATATCCTGAAAAACCATCCATGAACGAAAAGGCTTCACAACCGGCACATTCATCAATGATCTGGTCAATGAATGGGGTTGAAAAATTATGTTTTGGACATGCCTTGTTCAAATCATGGAAATTAGTACATACACGAATTGTGCCTTGTTTTTTATTGACCGACATGGGGTTTGACACCCATTGAGTCAAATGAATAGGATAAATGAAACCTGCCTTGAGCAATTTCTCAACCTCAAGATTAATGGCTACTGCTTTCTTAGGATTGACTGGATGAAGTTTTTGTCAAATAGGCTTAGCATCAGGATACATTGTGATTTCATGTTCAACTATTTTCGGATCGATACCTAGCATTTCCTCATAAGACCAGGAAAAAACGTCGTGGAATTCTTTGAAAAGATCCATATAAATTTGAATCTCTTCGGGGGAGCAATCCACTCCGACGAAGACATTCTCCACGACACTAGGGTTTCGAGAGATATTGATAGGTATAGTTTCAGCAATAGTCATCATATTTCCCTCAGCATAAATTTCCTGTGTAGCTAAGAGGTTAATAGGACATGGTTGATCTCTCGTCATGGTGATAGTGAATTCTCCTGCTTCGATTCATCTTAACTCTGGGAGGAAATATGATCTGTGATGAAAATATTCCCAAGGATTGTCTGGCCTAGTCATTGCTTCGATTACTGCTTTGTCAGAAGGCAAGACTAAGTCTAACGAATCAGTGGTAGCAAGAGAACCCTGAGCCCAAATAGGCTTGAGAAGTGGATCCAACTCTTGTGCGGGGGTCAGATCAGGGTTAGCTAAAGCTTGCTGGACTAAAGAGTACGCTACTTCAATAGCTGACAAGGGCATGGACATGCCAGAGTGCCCTGTCTCATCCATCGTGGCTGATGGGGAAGGAAGAATCCACGGATCCTGAAAGTAAGTCGTGTGGAATGACAAAACTTGAAAAATCTCAGCCTTGTGGTGAGTAGATATAAACTTGACATTGTCATGAGGAGGTGGGTAATCAAAGGTACCCATCAAGGATGGGCAAAAACCAACTCCTACGTTAACGACACCAGCTTGAGGATTATCAATCATGGGAACCGTGGATGCCCCTAAAGCTGGGTCAGGTCTAGAGAAGGACAATTGATTGATGGTCACTATCCGACCTTCATGTGGAAACAAAAAGACTCAAAAAACTGTAGCAACCACTGCTTGCATAGCGTAAGTCCAACTCTGGCCTAACAAGAGGTTATAGTCGAGGGGGGCATTGACTACCTCTACTTCGATGCACATGGTCTTCCCTCCTAACTGCACAGGGAAAGAAGGGATGATGTTGTGTGGCCAAAAAGAATGACTGTCGAACACAGTGAGGAGAGTAGGTGATGGAGACAAAGTGGGCTGGCCAATAGCCTTCCAACATGCTAATGACATAACGCAAGTCAAAGCGCCCTCGTCGACCACCATTCGGAAGATATTCCGTGTAAAAGTTTTTGTGGGATGAGCCACTACTATTTGAAATGTGACGTGGTAAGGCAGACGAGGTTTTAAGTCAGTCGTATCTAACATGATGGTACCCAGGTTACAAGTCTTAGTAGAGCCTAAAGTAGTTAACAAGGCTTTCCGCTGAGCAGGGCAGCTTTGGAGGAACTCCAAAGAAGACATCGCACAAGGGGTTTGTGATAAATCTTCCACTACAGAGTAATTCTGGGCGGCCCTTGTGTTTGGATTGTGACAAGCCTTCTTAAACGCACCCTTTGGAATGCGTGTCATAGTTTCTCCCAATGTCTTCTCAATATGTAAAGGAAGAGATGGGAGTTCGGCTTATTTACCCTTCTCAGAAGCGCTTGGTTTACTATAGTCGTGCGCTATAGTCGTTATTAAAGCATCACCCCTAACCATATATACGTTCGCGACTGAGGAATTGTTTGGAGGAGGGTAGGTTTCTTGGCTACCCCCTTTGGTACTTGTAGAGGCTTGAGTTAAATTTTTCCCATGCTGAAAGGGATTAGTCAACACGGATTGTTGTTGTTGTGTGACAAAATTTTGGGCCTCTGCAAGTCAAGGACACAGATGGGTAGGGTGGTCTTCCGCACATAAATTGCACAGATACCTCGCCTTCCATTTTTCCGTGGTGCCCTCACCAGCATTATCAGTGGGTTTTCTCTCCCCCTTACCCTTCTTTCGTTGTTTTTTCTTCCCTTCAGGCTGCTGGGTGGCCTTTGGGTTAGTTGTCTGCATGGAGTGTACTTTCGACGTTTGGGTAGGAGGAGCAGCCAAAGTAGTAGTCTGGCTGGCCGCTGAGTGTTGGATAGATAACTTTTTCAATTGCTTTGTCAATTGCTCAGCGGGCTTGGTTTGTGCTGAACCAACTATACCATTGGCATGTGGTCCAGCTCTCTGTCTAGTTTTATCCAGAATCGATTGTGGTGCATATGGCAGGATGTTGTATAATAAACTAGACTGATAATAGATAAGCTGAAACTGTTGAGCCCTCATGATGTCATCTTCTTCGGAGAAAACCCCAGAAGTTGTGACGTCTTTGGATAATTGTGGGACCAGAGACTTAAGGAACCACTCAAGCAGGAATGTTGGTGGGACTGGTACTTTAATTAGACTCTTCCGGCGTCTCCACTCTCGGATGTGATAAGAGATATGGTCTACTGTTGTCTGTTCGAAATTGGCAAGCAGCTCTGTGCTAGCGTCGTATCTCACAGGTAACTGGAAATGGTTAAGGAAGGCCATCGCCAGTTCACCAAAAGAAGAGTATCTTGAGTGATCGAGCTCGATGTACCATTTCGTGGCACTCCCAATAAGAGTTAGTTGAAACAATCGAAATTGAACGGAGTCATGTTTCAATGAGTTAGATGAACACCAAAGATGGAAGGTAGTCACACGATCACCTGGATCTTCGTTAGGCTTGGCCTCAAACTTTGGAATGTCCGAAGGAAACTTTGTTGGCATAGGAGGCCAACGTGGATCGTGACAAATAGGATGATTTAACAACCTTGTCAAATCTGGAAAGTGTAACGTTTCCAGGAATGGTAGTTTGGGTTGATGCTGATAGCCTGGGGAAAAGGGTCCTGGAGTTTGACTAGCACCAGGTTGCCAGGAAAATTTTGGCTGCTGGCCCGAATTCTGGTAGAAACCATGGCTCTAACCAGCGTAAGGATTTTGCATCTATGGAGACATCATTGGATGATTCCCCATAAAGGACATAGGATGTTGGGCATTCATCATGTTTGACGAACTTTGGGAAGGATTACCCCATGCCGGTCTTGAGGGGAGAGGCATAGAAGTCTGTCCAGGGTTCCATTGACTGTGGAAAGAATTACCCCAGAACGACATTCTAGAGGAGGGAATGGATCCTTGTCCTGAGTTCCAAGGTCCTACTATATGTGCCTCCGGCACAGGAATAGTACCCTGCGCTGGAGTAGACTATCCAAAAATGGGAGTGCCCCCAGACGGGAAAGAGGTGGATGCGAAAGTGTTGTTACCAAACGTCCCATTCCAAACAAATGGTGATGAACCTACTGGCATAGTTTGCTCAGGTGTTCCTTGACTCCTGGCTCCAAATAAACTCGTGTGTGCAGGCTGCCCGGCGGACTGCTGATGCAGACCACCAAGCGAAGGGGACGAAGGAGAGATATGACCTCTAGCATAAGAAAAATCATTAAAGGGATGGAAGTGCCCCCAATTTGACCTTGCAGAGGAGCGTTAGAGATCCCTCACCCCAGACCCAAAGTCTATAAAGTGGAGTAAGTGAGTGTAGGACTTGTGCCCGAACTAGGCATACCGTATGAGAACGGAGGGCCTGTCGCACTAGGTGTGATGGGAGTTGTGGCCACAACGATAGATGGGGTCAGTCCACTGTGCGACGTAGTTGCGGCCGAGACCATGGTCGCTCGAACCGATGATGGAAAGTTAGGAGATGCTTCTCCTGTGGTAGCAACGGTGGTGGGAATGGAAGAATTCCCAGAGGAAGTAACAACATTTGTTTCCATAGCTGTGTGAGGTACTGACAGGCGTTCATAAAACTAGATTGGTACACTGACTGATGGACAAGTATCAGTGGTTGGGCTTTCAACCGAACCAATATTGGTGGTTGATTCCTCTGGGAGTTGTTTGGGCACAATGGTTTGTAACCCGGTTTCTTTGAAAGACCCTTATTGTTCTATCTTTTGCCTCAATGGTGGCGGGGGTGGCTCCAGTATAACCGACAGCAGGCCCTGAAGCCTTCGTGACCGGCGGAGCTCAGGATCCTCCGCTGTGTGAGAATATCCAAGACACGCTAAGGTATTCTACATGTTCAAATAGTAACACACACTAAAAAAGAATCCCCTAAGATATAAGACAACCAAACACTAAACTAGTTGGAAGAACAGTTAGAACAACCAACACTAGAGCAACTTACCAGTGCAAGTGAAACTTGAAAATGGAAGCACCCTCCAGGTATACTCTGCAAAGAGTGGCCCGATGTCTGTCCTAGGTACCGTGGTATACCCCCGCAGTCACCTGTGTATGTCTCTAAAAAGATTGGCAACTAGTTTGCCAACACACGAACAGTCACCGGGCGGGTACAGTCGAAAGTCGGGTAGACCACAATGAGCAGGGTATCAAGCCTGAAACCTGTCAAGGGTATCGAGAGAAAATGGTCTGGAAGACAACTGAGGACCTCAAATGGATTCGAGACCCATGAAACCCTATGGCAAATTCAAATGACGGAATCCCAAAACAAATCCTCGATATGTGTTCTCCACTATGCTTGGTCCAACTTTGGAGGGGTTATCTCCGCTACCTTTCCTTACGCGACCTCGTGTTTAGCCCCTGTGTTAGAGGGGGGTCCTGGATAACTTCCACAAAACTGGACTTCTACACTCCCTATCACAGACTCCAATGTTTGGTTTTGAGTGGTCTTGGAGAGTTTCTTCTCCAACCTAATCCAAGGCCCTAGTCTTGAACTAGTTTGTGAACACTACAAACAAAAAGTCTAATAGATTTTAAATTAGCATTTCTTTTATTGGCTTTTTTACGTCACAGGGTATGAAGGTGAAACTATTTATGTGTAAAGACTCAAATAAAAAATGAATGAAAAAAATGCTGGAAACAAAAGACTTTTACTAAATGCAAAAATCAACAACTTTTCATAAAGAAAGATTTCTTTTTCTTTTCAATTTTTCTAAGATTTCATGCAACAAACATAAAGGAATTTTGCTCAATCTATGAGCTACTTATGCTCTAAATTCACTGCAAAAACTTATGAACAAAAATACTTCTTCCTAGCTATTGATGTAGAACCACAATCTTTAAACAAAGAAAAAAATGAAAAGTTTTCTTTTTCTTTTTTTTTAATTTTCGTGCTAATCAAGCAACAAAGGGAAAATACCGACAAGCCTAAAACCAAGAAAAAACAAAATTCTGGCTTAAAGCGCAGATCACAAAGAATCAAATCAAAGACACCCAATCGCAATCAAGAAATCAAAGACTCTTATGCTTGTCTAAAAACCATAAAGCAATTTTTTTTTTCTTTTTTTAATCTTTTCTATCAACTATCAACTAAGAAAAAACAGGCTAAGGGTAAGAGGCCCTAACCTACTGACTATGAAATCCTATACTAAAACACCTGAGAGGAACTCTTCTCACCACAGGAGGGGATGACTACCCCACCTTGACTGAAAAGTAGCCTGTCAAGCATGCTATTGTCACTGAAACAGCACACGTGCAAACGCGTGCTGAGCTACAACAGAGCACGTGTATCCGTGGGTTGCACTTGCACAGGCCGCGTATATGTATAAACTTTAAGACAAAAAATAACACAGGCAGCCTAGACCAGGAAGAGGCCTCTGGTATTGATAACCAGGGTCTCTTGAAGGCTTGGATGCTTCTTCTTAACAGAAAAGAAAAAATAATTGCAAGGAATAAAAAAACGCAATAAAGAAAACTAAGATAAGACTGTGAACCAGGAAGACTCAGACAGGATCCAGAAAGCCCCCTGAGAATGTATAATTCTGACAGGGAAGAGGAGGAATACCTCTCAAGCTCTCTGAACACCTACACGCTACTGAAACCTCTACATCTAGCGTTCACATGTGGGATGTAAGAGATTAGGGCATGGGTACATGAGTGCAGGCCTTATACAGGCCTCGTGTACCTCTGTGTGTCCCGAAAATTGTCGTCAAGCAACAGTCAGGGAAAACTGGTATAAAGAACCAAGCTCCCTGCTATCTTAGGCCTTACAGAAAAATACAAGCAAAGAAATAGAAAATGCAATCTCTTAAACTACCCAAAAACTCAACTAAATCTGGAAACCCTAAAGAGTATCTTCCCCAGTACGGTCGCCAATTCTGTTGTTGAGAAAAATACCCTACGGACTAGCAAACTAGGGTCAGACTTGCATGCATATTTTGACCGTAAAGAAATGACTTTTTAACCTACCACCCAAAACTTAAACCCCTCTTTCACAATACACACATGGAAAGGAGCCACTAACCTTTTTACTGATGTTTGGTGTAGATCCTCCGTTGTGCTTTGCCCACTTACTTGCGCTGCTCCTTCCAAAGATAATCCTGCAATCAAGACAAAACACTACGCATGCATGCTAATTTTCTACTTGAGGGTTAGAAATTAAGAACAAATTAAACAAATCATAGATAACTCATGCATTGGGACGGGAAAAGTATTCTTTTATTATTTTCAAAATGAATCAACTTACAATCAAAGTCGAGACTGACCACCGTTCCTTGATCCTGATCCTAGAATCCTCCTCTTCTTATGTCCTCCAACTACTTTGCGTTAATTCTCCTTAGGATTTAGGAAAGGCTAAAGGGTTGGGACAAATGGATTTGGAAAATGGGCAGATTTTCTTCGCTATAATTTTCCTCCTCCAAATGGTAACCCTACCCCTTCTTTTATAGGCTAAAAGGAGCTAGGGTTTTGGATGAACTCTCGGCCATGCATGGCTGGGAGTTTCAGTTAACTGACCCATAGCTTTTTGTCCCGTCGACAACTTTCCTATTTTTGTGTTTTGTTAGGTAAACGTGGGCTGTAGTAGGCCTACACGCGTGCAGTAGTGGGTTAGGGCACATGTACCTTGACCCAAAAGGATTTTCAAAGAGGTTTTTCAGCAGATGTTTTGGCAATGAAGGGATATGTGTTGGCCTGATGCTAGGAAAGAATGTGTGGTGCAATTTAGGGTTATAACAATTATGAGGGGCTAGAAAAGGATATAAAAAACCTTACTGACGAAGACCAATAAACTCATCTAACTAGACAGGATTATGAAATATCTCTAGACCAAGAGCCCATGTTTAGTAACGAGGAAAGTATAGATAACCTAGGAGAGTCTGCATATCAAGGAATCACTGAATCCATTATGGAAGAACTTCAAAAGAAGTATAATTTAAGGCCCAGAGAAAACAATACTACAAGTGTTCCATCAAAAAAGATTATATTAAGAAACAAAGCGAATGAGGTAGTGGTTACTAAACCACTAGTTGAAAAACAAGTTGCCCAAAATAAAATTCTTGAAACCCTAGCAACACATGTAAATGTGTTGAACATGAAAAAAATAGATCTAGCTAAGAAATAATACACACATTTGCAGAGAGAATTGGAGAAAGAAGAAGAAGGAGAGAAAGAATGGAAGAATTCTCATTAACCGTTATGAATAATGAATAATTTACACATGATATATTCTGTATATCTCAATGAGTTCGACTTGAGATGAACCAATGCACCATAGTGGTGGTATAGAGTGATCTAGACACACACTAGCAGTTACAGGAGTGAACTTCCACCTATTCTAGTCTCTCAGGCAGTTATGGGAGTGAACTGCCACCTAGTTGAGTTAACTAGTCAACTAGTCTTTAGTTAACTGTATGAACATAGAGTAGTGAGGAATTAACTTAGGGAATCAAGGCTAATGAAACACTTTGGTGATGATACCAAGGAAAGGTCAAATTAGGATGGTGATGATCCCAATATTGCATGGTGATGATCTCAATGCAACATCTAAACTCA
>CBVK0101537071.1:0-11750 GCA_900067695.1 Picea abies | reverse complement strand
AAGAATGACGAGGGGCATGAGCAACCTTTGAATTTTTAAACAAATCCCTTAAAGCTACAGAGTTGAAGTACAACACCATGGAGAAGCATGCCTAAGCTTTGGTAAAGGCCTTGAAATATTTTAGAGAGTACACATTGCAATCATAGATAATTGCATATGTTCCACATATCTCAGTTAATGACATACTCGGCTAACCAAAAGCATATTTCAAGAGGGGGAAGTGGATCACAAAAATACAAGAACATGACATGGTGATCAAACCCACCAAGTTGATTAAAGGTCAAGGGATGAACAATTTATGGCTGAAACTAACCTACAAGTAATGGGCCTAAACACAATTGAAGCTAGGGAGACAAGAGACTAGGAAACATAAGGAGGTTTATATATTAAAGGTTTCTATCACCAATATCCATGGTACAAGGATGTAACACATATGTTGGACAATGGTATTTGCCCCAAAGGAATGGACATGTCCTAGAGGAGTTCCTTGAGACTTAGAGTTGCTAAGTACTATGTTGTTGGGGCTCAACAACATTAGAGAAACCCAGATGGGATACTACTTAGATGTATGCTGGAAGAGGAGGAAAATTTGTTGATAACAAACATGCATCAAGGGATCTATGGACGTCATTTCGTATCTGTGTCTATAGTTCACAAGATCCTAAGGTTTGGATATTTCTTACATACCCTATTCTCTGATGTCCATAAATTTATTGGGGTTTGCCATGAGTGCCAAACGTTTGCTTGAAGGCAGAAAATGCCTGCCTTTCCCTTGATGCTAGTGCAAGTAGACACTCCTTTTCTAACAATGGTGTCTTTTTTTCATAGGTGAAATATACCCTCCATCCAGTGGCCAACATAAATGGATCATCACAACTACTAATTACTTTACCAAATGGGTGGAAGCCATAACCACAAGATGTGCCACTAACCAAGTTTTCATCAAACTACTTTAAGAAAACACCTTGTCCATGTTCAAATGCCCTTGAAAAAGTATCACAAATAATGCCAAGGATTTTTCCTCATTAGGGATGGAAACCTTTTGCTAGAGATACAAAATTATCCTTCGTTTCCCTTGAGACTAGTGTAAGTAGAAACTCCTTTTCAACAATGGGGTCTTGGTTTGATAGGTGAAATATACCCTCCATCTAGTGACCAACATAAATGGATCCTCACAACTACTGATTACTTTACGAAATGGGTGGAAGGCATCCCCACAAGATATGTTAGTGACCAAGTTGTCATCAAATTCCTTCAAGACAACATCTTGTTCAAGATTGTCTACCCTCGGAAATTTATCATAGATAATTCCAAGGATTTTTCCTCATCATGGATGGTAACTTTTTTCCAGATATACAACATCATCTTGGGTTATTCATCCACATACTAACTTGGGGAAATGGCTAAGCCGAGTCTTCAAATAAAAACCTCATAAATATCATCAAGAATATCCTTGTAGATAACAAAATATCACAAGAATCCATCTCAAATATGCCTTGTGGGTAGATGGGGTCAACACCAAGAGGGGTATAAAGAAAACGCCTTTCTAGCTAGTCTATGGCATGAAGGTAGTTATGATTTCTCAACTAGAGCTACCTATGATGAAATTGTTACATAATATAGTTTCTGAGCTCTATAAATCAAGAGAAGGACAATTTCACTAGTGGAAGTCCAAGAGCAAATAACCCATGTGTATGGAAAACTTAAAAGAGTATTAGGATAACATGAAGAAAATATTCAACGAAAAGGCCAAGCCCATCATTTTTGTGGAAGGAGATCTAGTTATGTTATAATATTAAAGACACCAATACCTTGACAAGCATGGGAAAGTTGACATTTTATGGTTGGGCCCATATGTCATAGAAGAAGTATGTGCCCAAATTCCCAATTCTTTTTGCTTGGATAACCTGGAGGAGCAACAGTTTGATTTTCCAGTAAATGACATGCATCTAATGCACTTCATACAATCTTGAGTACATGCCTAAGAGTTGTCCCTTGGAATTTCTACCATGTACCATAACTTTTTCTTTCCAATTTCCAGTCGTGTACATTTATTTTTTGTATATGTCCTTGCCTTTTATTTTTTCATGTCTAGCTTTTACCAAGCTTGGAAACAATATTTTGACCCTATAGGCTAATGGATTAAGGAATTGATCTATTCACCCTAGAGTCTAGATCTTATCACCTCACAAGGAGGAGTTGATGTTATCACCTTGTTGACCTCAAATAACTTATACAACTAATTACATTCAAAACCAAGCCTTTCCTTCATAGTTTTCACATACTCAAGGGTTCCTTTGCACTTAGGAAAATTTCCCTCAACCTTTAATCCTTTGGAACCCTTCACGAATGCTTAAATTCATTTCATTTTCTTCCTTTTTCAAACTTTTCTTCCATCCTTCGTAACAAATTGAGCTTGATTTCCAAATTAGGCCCTCCTTCACATGTTCAAACTATTTCCTTGGCTCGATTTCAAGATTAGGTCTAATTCCCAAATTAGGCCCTCTTTCATCTGTTTGAATTATTTCCTTGGCCTAATTTCAAGATCAAACCTCATTCCTCAATTGACCCCCTTCTCACTTGTTCAAGATATTGCCTTGGTCCAATTTCAATATCCATCTCGATTCCTCAAATAGGATATTTATAACTTGTTCAAAGTGTTTCCTTGGCTTGATTTCAAAGATGAGGCCCGATTAGTCAAATTAGGCCCCTTCTCACTTGTTTTAAGTGTTCCCTCAACTTGATTCCTCAAATTGGGTCCCTCCTCATGTGCTCGAAGTGTTTCCCTGGCCCGATTTCAAATATTGGGTTTGGTTCGTCAGATTGGACCCCTTATCACCTGTTCGAGTAGTTGCTTGGCTCGATTCCTTAAACAAGTCCTCTATCACCTAAGTTTGAAAGTGTTCAAATGCATTCACATTTAAAGGTAAATGAAGGTCCATACTCTAAGGAATTAAGTGGCTATATGAAGAAAATATACGTAGCAAGGAATCTCCATGTGGGTAGCATAACCATTTTAAGTTGAAACTTGCACGTGTGCCCTTAATTTCATGGGATTAAGAGAGAGTGATGGCCCAAAATATCAAGTTAACAAAGAGTACGGTTAGTATCCTTTGGGATTGGTAGGATTAAGAGTGTTGTGGCCAAAAAGATCAAGTTAACAAAGAGTTCATGTAGCAACCCATGTAAAATTGAAGTTTCTCATTGATTGCCCCAAATATGCTTTCCTGACTGAATACTAGGTGTGTTTTTCCCTGATGACAGATATGTAAGAGAGCTTTCTCTTTTACAATGTATTTTTTTTTTTTCATTTGAGAGTTTAATTTTTTAGCAGCTGAAGAGGGTGAAATAGAGCCAAATGCCATTATAAATTGAAGATCTACTTGGAGCATCATGATTTTGCAACAAAAAAAATAACATTGTCCTCCTTCCACTTCTAATCTCTTTCAGTCACATTCTCATTGTAAACATTTTCTAAGTAACAGGTTCTATAGAGGGAAGTAATAAGGCCCATGACAATGATTATGTACTCCCAAGCCCTAATGCATTTCTAATTTAAATATAATGGTTGTTGAAGATCTGATCCTCTATAGTGCCCAACATTAGAACTACTATTTTTTAAATGAACGGTTGGTTTTATTGTGAAATAAGGACCACGGTTGTTTCCGTTGGTCAATAATAAATTCAAGCAAGTTCAAGTGCTAGTTTTTCCTCTTCATTTTCTATCTTACATAATGCTGAATAAACTAATGGATCTATGCTCGTCTTTCCCATTGGTTTTCTGTATAATAAATATGTGTTAGGAAAGTAACTCTACCTCCTCCCTTGCTCATATTTGTTCTTTTTTGAGTTATTTTCCAACATGAACTAGATTTTTTCTAGAGAAAAAAAATGTAAATTTTATTCACTAGAAAAATTTCACATTCTGAATAATGCATGAGACATCATGGATTTAATCTGGCTAGCCTTGATAAACAAGCTATTAAGTCTCGAGTAAGCCAGGAAAGTCCATTACAATACAAGCACACAAAGTTAAAATCAACAGAACCCCATCACAAGGCCGCAAGTGCAAAACCAAGAAGTGAACCCCAAAACTCGTCGAGAGCGACTTAGAACCAAACCCCTAAAAGATGACCCCAGAAGCCAGACGGACCAGGTCAGAGCGACATACATCCTCCAAAAGAAGAAAGAAAGGGAACAAAACCCCGAAAAAACCAACACTAAAAAACTGAACATGACACCACCTCCTTAGCACCAGAGAAAAGAATCCCTGAGTATACATCAAACCCTGAACGAACCAACATCTATAAGGGACGAACTAGAAAGAGGAAGTAAGAATATGCATATTAGAGATAACGCCTCTAAAGAAAAGCATCGATCTCTAAAGCAAAAAAAAGACCAAATAGCCAAGAACCCCGACATTAGCATAGTTAGAGTTGGAGAGAGAAATCCCGAGACACAAGAAGGTGCCCCATACGCCCCCATCAAAAACCCATAGCCAACAAAACCTAAAGACCCCATCGCCAACAAAACACCAAAAAAACTACAAGCTGCCATTAGATCCAAATCGGAAATCCCACCAAACCCCAACCCCAAGGGACGAGAGTCCATCCGTGGCCAAAACGCTACCTAACAACGACCAGTCCCATCTCTTGGATCGAGCTCACACCACGATCAGCGAAGCCACCAACAGAAAGTGGAAACGACGAGAAATTCCGGGGTGACGAATAGTTGCAAGTTGGACGAAAAGAGGCAAGGTGATCCGCTTCATAAAAAAACCCCGAAAGCCACACAGAAGAAAAGATCCGGTAAGTCTAGCAGCACAAAGGGCTCGACTTAGACTCACATCAATGAAATAGCACCACATCCACACAAAAACCAGCATGATCTCAGACAAAAAGCTCCAGATCCGCAACAGACGCAGGCAGTGGCAAGGGGTACAAAAAAGAGATCTAGATCTCCAGCTCAAACCAAAACCCGAGATCCATCAGAGCCCGAAGGAGGAGGAACGACACGCTGGAATGATGGAGGAAACATGCAGTGGTGCAGAGCCAAAAGCTTGTGACAGAGGATGCAACTAGGGTTTCCCTAGCTGCAGATCCTCCCCAGCTAACAAACCTGAACTAGATTATGATTCCCATGGTTTAGAATATCATTCCTATGGTTGAATCCTATTAAACCCCCTTGCTGATTGGCCGTTTTAGAATACTTCCAAACTGAAATTCAATATCCTCTCTAAATTGATAACAAATATTGACTCCATGCACCATTTTTCTTTGTTATAAATCCAATCTTAACTTCATATATTAAATAGGTTGTCCTTGGGTGATAGAAAATGACTCTTTCCTTAGGAAATATTTAGGGTATCTCTTCTGGCCTGAGAAATGACTCAAAGTCCTAGAATAGCATAAGAAGGTTAATTGTGTGCACTATGCCCAAGCATTTGGCTCCTCTGTGAGAGATAGGGGACAACATGCATCATTACTTATCTTCATGTAGTATGGCCAACATTTCCTTCTCATAAATGGGTTTGATTAAGTTCTTTCCTTTGAGTTGGTGGCTCTCAAAGTTAAGGAGCCTTCCTTCTTGCATTTGAATTGCATTAGTACCATGCCTCAAGGCATCACACTCTTTGATAAAGGTTTTTTTGAAGTCACGTGTGGCCAGAACACGAGCTCTACACATAGTCTCCTTATTTTTTTCAAAAGCTTTGGTTGCTTCTTGAGTTCGAGAAAATGCATCACTTTTCAATAATATTGTTGGAGGTGATGTTGTTTGACCATAGTTCTTGGAAAACTTGCAGTGATAGCCCACAAATTCTAATAATCCTTTAATATTCTTTAAGGTTTTAGGGATTGACCATTCCATTATAGTTTTGATTTTTTTAGGGTTCACTTTGATGGCTTCATGAGATACAATGTGACCCAAATATTCCACTTCCTGAAGCCGAAAGGCACACTTGGAAGTATTTGTATATAGTTATTGTTCCTCTAGTAGTTTTTAGACCATGCCAACATGTTGCACATTCTCTTCTCAAGAATTGTTATAGATTACTATATCATCGAAAACTATAAACACAAATTTATAAGAAAGGGCTTGAAAGTAGAGTTCATTAAGTTTTGAAATGTGGAAGTTGCATTAGTAAGGCATGGCATCACCAAAAAATTATAATGACCATAATGTGTTTTAAAGGCTATTTTGAGGATGTCTTCTTCCATCATTCTAATACAATGATATCCTGAATGAAGATGCAACTTAGTAAAGAAAATGGCTCCATGTAATTCATCTAATAACTCATCAATGATGGGAATATGAAACTTATATTTAGTGGCGATCTTGTGCTATGGGAAAAAATCCCCCTAATCCGGGTCTAGTGACTAGGCAGAGCCTTGACACTTTAAAAGACAAAAAAACTTCTATTCTACCCAAATCCAATAATACCTAATGATAATTAAGGGAAGGGAGAGAAGAGCAAAATATGTACCTTAAGTCCTTCCGTCTGTTGTAGATCCCTTCCTGTCGCTGTCTGTTCCAAGATTGCAGGCCTCCTCCCAAAGCTGGCCTAAAACAACTTCACAGAACAAACTATAACAACATATGCAAAACTATCAAGATCGTCTAAAAGTCTAGATATTCATGAAAACCATTTATAAATGCAAACATAAAGACACATATATTTGGGACAATAATATTTCTCTTTTATTAATAACAAGATTGGAAGTTACAACTTGAATCTTGCCGACACCACTCCATGAACCTTGCCCGGGTTCCTCTACTTTGACTTCAAGTGTACTATTTCTAATATGCTATCCTCACAACCAACATGCCAATATAGGGAAAATGGATGGATTGTATAAGGAGGATGAATGGTAGGGAATGCTAAGGATGAAAACTCAGAACGAGATGCAAAAGGATTGGAATACAAGGGAGAAATTTTGGCAGAGTTCACTTGCCTCTTCTTTCATATATCCAAATGACCCCCCTAGGGCCCTTTTTATATGGAGAAATGATGGTTATTCGGTTGTCAGAAGGGCTACAGGAGAATGGTTGTGCAACACAAAATAGCCTATAAACTCTGTCGGAGAGCACAAAATTATTATTTTTTATAATTTTTGAGAGTATACACAGGATTTCAAGCATGCATCTAGCGTATGTACATGGGATTTCAAGTATGCATATAGTGTATGTATGTGCTCTGCATATGTATCAAGGTGCGTACACCATACAAATTTTTTTTTTTAAGACGAACCTCAACAAAAATGGTTGGAACATGTGTGAATGAGTAGGCCAATATCATAAATGCATACTAGTGACATTTTGAGCTATAACATATGCCCCCTAATGTGTGAGGTTAGAAGATAAACTAATGGAATAAATACATTACAACATATTTAATGAAGTGGGAAGGCATTGGATTCGAGTGAGCCCAGACGAGTATCCGTGAGAGTGTCATCTGCAATATAATAATAATAATCAGCGAGGCGAGCATACCCATGCTCAGGACAAACTAAGCATGGCTTCCAATCAAGTACATTGCATATCCATGTCATATATAGTAATCATGGCTACATGACCAATGTGTATGCCAATAAAGAACATAGCCATGAAGAATACACAATGGATCTACATCTCAAAATCATAAGAAGATATACAAATACAATGTCATATGGATCTTCAGGAGGCATCAATGCCTATAGCAGAGGATGATAACTTCATAACTCGACTAATATCTTCAAGATATTCAAAACTTAGGTAGGAGTATAATAGGAGTGTAAGAATCACTACCCTGAAGTCTTCGACAAGCTGTCGTGATCATCAGGCATTGAACTTCATTGATTCTGAATGTGAACTTGATAAGATTCTCAGGATGGATGACTCATGAAGGTCAAGAGACTTATCGCAGAATGACCGACTCAAGTTGTAAGACTTTACCTTGGACAAGAGCATGACATATGAAAAGACTCAGGTAGCATGCTATTGACATAAGTCTGTGGCACATGAGGCACCACAAACTCTCCATTGGAAGAGTAACCAAATGGAGGAGGACACAACTCTATGTAATGAGAAAATATTCCTAAGGTCATACTAAATCCCAATGCTTGCAGAACAAAATGAAGGATGTGCTTTGTCCAAGGGTGATTAGATTACTTCCAGTAAAAGAAAATGTTTCCCTATCCCCTCTTTTTGGATTTTTTTTTGTTTGTCTTTTTTCACATATTTAACGAGCTTGAAAAAGAATAAAAGAATGTTACATTACAAAGGAGGAACGAGTGTTGTGGGAAAGCAAACTAGTTCCAAGCACATGGAACATACTAATGTTTAGTGCAAGGAGACATGTGCAGGATAAGGAAACTTGGGTAAATTCCTCTATGGGTCAAGGTGTCAAATCACAAAGGAAAAAATTCTACAAGGCTTACACCTAAGAAATGATCTAAAGATTTAGTGACAACAAAGTGGAGCTGAAATTAGGCCAAAGACGCAAGAGTGAGACATGTAATGCGATTACAGAATGACACAATGAGACTCCTTCAATGTAAGGTTTTTACGAGCCTAGAGAAGGTAGCGCGATGGTTTTTCACGTTTAAAGAGTCTGAAAAACACTAAAAGAAGACTCCAAAGTGTTTTTTTTTTTGTACATTTAGACCCCCAAACCCGAAAAAGGATAAAATAATACTTGGGAATACTCTCTCGGCGAGACAAATCTCTCGAGGTGCATCTTTTTTGTAGGTTAAGTCTCCGAGGTCCAGAAAAGGTTTAAAATTATACCAAGGAGAACTATAGTTCCTTTTTTGTAAGTTTAGTTCCCATGCTCGGAAAAGGAATAAATTGATACTTGAGAAAACTCGCCCAACGATATTTATCCCCTGAGGTATTCCTTTTTCCTAAATAATCTATTGGCCGGAAAAAGGGTTAAACTTATACCAAATAGATGTTCTTCCTTGGCGTATTAATGGGTGTGAAAGAAACAATGTCACTCGGTGATATTTTCCTGTTTAGGGAGTCTGAAAAGGGCTTAAAGAAGACTCCAAAGGGTTTCTTTTTTGTAAATAATCTCCAAGGCCCAAAAAAAAGATAAACCAAAACCAAGGAGAATGGCCCTTTTTCGCAAATTTAGTTCCTCAGGCTCGAAAAATGGGTAAACTTATACTTGAGGAAACTCTCCTAGCGAACCATAGCTCCTAGGGCATACCTTTTTCTTTAATTATCCATCCAAACCAAAAAATGGGTAAATTATCGTGGGATAGATGTGCCTTCAAATTTCAGTTTGATGAGTGTGCTGTGAAACAAGATCGCTCGACAATCTTTTCAATTTTAGGGAGTCTGAAAAGAGCTTAAAGGGGACTCCAAGGGGGATCCTTTTCGTATGTAATCAAAGAGAGGCAGAAAAGTATAAATAATCTCTCGCTATATGTCACTTTCATATTTTAAATGATCTTGAAAGAAAACAAACCATACACTAGGGGAGTCCCACGGGTTGAGATTAGAAAAATAATTTGAGATAAAAAATGAGGCCTAAAACAACAGTCATGGTGGGGCTTAATGGACTCCCAAGCCTACGGGAAACTCACAGCTTGGATGTCAAAATGAAATACAAGGATCTACCTAGGGGATCCATGGAGAGGAAGGCCCTACCACCTAATTACGAACTTCTAAAGTAGCATGAGAGGTTCCGTGTCACACTTCGGTGGGATCGATCCTATGGCAAAGAAGAAATCGTCAATAAAATGCAAAATGCAAGGTGGTATAAACCTATCCTATATGTAGATGGAAAAATAATAACTTCATCATAGGATGATTTAAGTAGTACCCATGCATTAAAAATACCAAATCCAAAGTATATAAGATGTTTAAATGACCAAAAGATCACCAAGAAGAACCAAAACATCCACTGAGAAAACAAAAGTGAAGAGTTCAAGGCCAATCCAGGTCAAAATAGGGTCAAAATGTCTATAAATAGAGATGAAAGGGGTCATTTTCACCATTGCACTTTGAAAATTCCCCAAAATAGCAAAACCCCTCTTTCTTGAATTGGATAATTGGAGAGCATCAGTGCACAAAAATGACTCATTCTTGGGCCAAGTAAGTACTCTTCTCTTTTACTTGCAAATCCATTCATTTTTTTTTTAGATTTTTAGAGGAATTTGGGGTCTGTGCTCTAAACAATTGTTCACAATTGTGAGTATACATGTGATTTTCATAGTCAATGCACATATGTACGCTGATTGGGACACTCTCAAAAAGTGTACATACGCGATTGCCATAAAAAAGGGCGCGCATATGCTCAAAAAATTGAGAAAAAGAAGAACTAACTCCCAAAATGGTTGCATGACTCAGGATGTATGTGCGTTGGAGGGAGAGAGTGTTAATATTATGATAGCTGCGGGAGGTATTTACCTCCACGTGTGAACCTAACAAGAATAGAACACTCTGGGAAGCAAGAGAAACCCTAATGAGTTGGCTAATAACCCTAGAAGCCTTGTTGGCTCAAGAAGATAATTTATATTAGGCTATTAGCCTCCAAGAGAAGAAGTCGGCCATAAATAATAATAATATACTGAACAAACACATATCCAGAAGGAGAAGTCGGCCCCAGAAAAAATGGCAGGACTACTATAAATACAGGGCGCCAGTTCTCATTTGTATCATCTCAGCAGTTGCAGAGAGAGCCAAATCTGCGCAGGCAGTTGCAGTTTTGGTGTGCAAGTTTCTGGGAGAGATGGGAAAGTGGTGCGCTAGCTTCTGGGTGGGATCATCTGTTCATATTCATTTCTATTTCTTGCTTGATGCATTAGCCTCTCTTGGCTATTGGATTGTCACCAGGATTCTCTTCTCAATCAAGGTCAAGGTGCTCGGAGGGTGGCTTCAGCCAGTGGTTGGGTGATGAGGGTATCATCGATGGTAAAACGAGCACAATATTCTATATTCTAACAAGTTATGGGTCCACACCCCTTCAGTTAGCCTAAAACGTTGTAAGAAAACATAGCCGCTAGATATTGAGCTCGTTGAGAAACTGCCGCTAGGGTTACTAGCATGAGCAACTTCCAAAGCACTGCAGCTAGGGTTACTAGAGGAAGTAGTTGAAGAAACCCTAAACCTCTTGTAGAGGCACCTTAAGTGACGAGATTGACCTAATCTATGGATAGATCAGTGTGCCCTAGCCCAACGCATCTCCTGGTACTCTCAGAGGGCCAAGACGTGAAGTTTGGATTCCTGGTCAAATCTAGGGTTTGACCAAGTCAAGCAAGCCATGACGAACTCTATGAAGTTTGAGAACAAGCTAGATGGAGCCTCTAACTTCAGAGCATGAAAGACAAGGATTGACCTCATCCTTGCTAAGAATAAAGTGCTGGATATTGTGAAAGGAAAGATCGTGAAGCCAGAGTTTAAAGAAGGAGAAGAGAAGGAACCACAAAACGTTGCAGCTATGGAGAAGTTCAAAGATGTTGACATCAATTCCATGAGTATCATAGTGGATTCCACAAAAGACCACTTGATACCCTACATCTCCCATATTGACTCATCGAAGAAGATGTACGATGCCCTAACAAATCTCTTCTCAGTCAGAAACATTGGACAAGTTATGAGTCTGAAGAATGAGCTCAATGACATGAAGATGAATGATGATGACATCATAACATCCTACTTTGTAAGGATCTCCCAGTTAAGAGATCAAATACAAGCTATTGAAGAGATCACTTTAGAAAAGGAATTGGTGAACATAGTACTCAATGGTCTTCCCAAGACATGGG